>JABXWE010008792.1:0-11796 GCA_014611495.1 Limonius californicus | reverse complement strand
AATTGAAGTCTTATTTTGGGTTACCATTTTCGCTATTTTGTTTTGTCTTGAAAATTGAGTTATGGAAGGCCGGTTCCCTTAAACCTTGAAAGTTTCTTTGTAGGCTGATTTTCTGCCGACCAAATTCCCGGAAGTGTTGATCTCTTTTGACGGGAGAAGTGCAGGTCCCCATTACATTTTGAAGTCAGTCGATCTTCCACCGTTCTCGGCTCCGGACCTTCCCAAAATTACATCTCTAGGGGAGGGCCGTAAATATATGTAGTGCTGCAAGTGGCGGCTTTTGAGTTTTTTTGAGGGGTATCCGTTATCTGTGTTCCGTTTCGCTGTTGTACCAAGGGGTATTTAACAGACCGTCGGCTACTGCCGGATTTAATAGGAATAACTGGATTCATCCCCAGGAAAGGTTATTCCGTGCGAATTGGCCGGTCGCCGTTAGGCGGGTTATTTTCGAAGCCCAACTCCCATGGTTCTGCAGCTATTTCTTTACACCATCGAAGAGTCCTGTCTTGCGTTCAACGTTAGCAGCCTGTTGAAATCGCCGTTATATTGTGCCTGTCTTCTCCAAAATTCAAGGTAAAAACTAGAGTTTTGTGTTTTTGTGAAGCGAAATCCTACGTGCAACTTGCAAAATTCAAGATTATTGAATCCTTTTTTTGGTATCTGGAAACAAAAAGTGACCTTCAGTCGCGGACTGTATTTGTTTGAAGCACAAAGTATGAGAGAAATTTTGTTTTATAATTGTGTTTTCCTGTAAGCTTGCGTCGGTTGCTGCGTGGTCGGTTGGACCAAATACGTGCGCCGACGACGCTAGCTCGTTTGCTTGAGCGCTCATATATTAATATTTGTAAAATAGAATTAATTAAAATCCCTTGTTGTCATTTTCTTGTAGTGTCAGTTTTAACCATGTAATTCAAACTTTTTGCGTTATAACTCGTGTCATTTTATTGTATTGCCACATTCTAGCTATTTTATTATATGTGTTTTAAAGTTTACTGGCTCTTATTGTGTCTTCTGTACTTGTTGGTGTAAGAATTTTGCAAGCTTTAAATATATAGGAGGAGGCACAATCACGGTAAGTTCCGTTCCCGTAAGCTGTTGGCTTCTCGGCCTTCCACGAGGACCTACAATCAGCTGGATTTGGAAGGTGGCGCCCACTTATTTTGACTTAACCTGTACACAACTAAAGATTTTCTCCCATTAGCGATTTTCACGAACTCCCCCTACTCCTCTGAGTTAAGCTGTAGGCCTTTTCCATCCGCTTGTTTACGGGTCGTCGAAAAGGCGCGATTGGCCCGTAACAATCTTCTTCTTCTTTTTGACTGTTGGTTTCTTCCTCTTCTTCCATATCTTTTCCTATTTCTTTGTCGTTCTCCTTCAATAGGTCTTTGAAATATTCTCTCCATTTTATTAGTGCATCTTCGTGATTAATTATTAGCTTCCCTTCTTTGTCTCTTATTATATATTGGGTTTTCTGTCTAAACCCCGTTCTATTCTTTCTAGTTTCTTGGTGAAAGTTTTTCATTTTTCTGTTTCTAAACTTTTCTTCGATTTTCTTTATTTTCTCTTCCATGTATTCTCTCTTCTTAGTTCTACATATTTTCTTCGTTTTCCTTCTTTGTTCTTCGTATTTTTGTTTATCTTCAAGTGTACCTGATTGTAGCATCTTCTCTTTGGTTCGTCTTCTCTTTGCAATTTCTTCTTTGCATTCTTTATCAGACCATGTCACTCCTTTCCTTCTTGTTGTATGTGGTATTGTTGATATCGCTGTGTACTTCTGATCGCCTCCTCTATTCGCCTCCACCTCTGATTTACTTCTTTATCTTGTATTTCGTTCAACTGTTTCTCTATCTCCTTTCTATACTTCATTGCTAGCGTTTCTTCTGTTAGTCCTCTCATATTTATCCGTTTGTCTTTCCTCTTGTTTTTTGTTATTCTAATTCCGGGTTTTTGTTTTAATCTTGCCATTACCAGAAAGTGGTCGCTGTCTCGTCTGCCACTCTGTAGCTGCATACGTCTTTTATATCTTTATTAGCACGTGATCAATCTGATTTATGTATTTTCCGTTAGGTGTTAGCCATGTGCCCTTGTGAATTTCTTTGTGTTCAAACTTAGTACTCATAATGTATAAGCTGTGTTGTATTGCGAAGCTTATTCTTCTTCCATTATCGTTGCTCTCACTATGCTTACTATGTTGTCCCACTACTGGCATATATATATCTTCCCTTCCTATTTTCGCATTGTAGTCTCCTATCACTATTTTAATGTCCTGCTTTGGCATCCTATTATAAATGTCTTCCAGTTCTTGATAAAATCTATCCTTAATGTTTTCTTCTTCATTCTCTGTTAGTGCATGAATATTTAATATTGTTAGGTTTCTATTTTCTAATTTTATTCGTAATTGACACATTCTGTTGGATATCGCTTTGAAATCTTTAATTGTATTCGTGTACTGTTTCGCCACCAGAAATCCTACTCCTAGCATTCTTGTCGGTCCGCCACTGTTGAAGTATGTATATTTCTCTAGCTCTGCTATAAATTCTTCTTTCTGTTTTGTTTCTTGCAATGCTAATATTTCAATATTATATCTATTTGTTTCTTCCTCTAGGTGTTTTAATGCTCCTTCTGCATAGGTGCTGCTCCACACGTGTAAGTCTTTTTAATATAAGGAATAGGAGCGCATGCATTGCATAGCCTTATGGAATGTATGTTGGCGGCGTAAGTTACTCCTTACACAGCTATTATACACTTGTACAGCTTTTATAGGTACGCACACGTTATGGGCATTATTTAGCATTACTTACGCTCGTGTTAATTTTATACGAGTACGACCATCCTAGGTATTTTTACTACATAAGGTTTCAGCAATAATTACAGAAAAGGGTCGGTTTGTCCAACGAAAGAGAATCCAGCAAGTTACTACTCGTAAAAGGGGTGCAATATGTTGCTTTCCGGTTACTTAGTGTTAAATTAGACCAGCTGACGTAGAATAGGAAACCGTAGCTTTAACACAGATAACACCTGTTTAGTGAAAGATATTTCATGCGTAATATGACGTGATACTGCACAAGGTTTTGTTGCTAAGGGAATGTGATCAAACTGGAATAGTATAGTGATATAAATAGAACTTCTGAATGCACTTTCATGAACTATCCTGTATAACGACTTTAAAAAGTATCTTAATGATTTGCATATGCAACAAATGTTTGAAATGTTTATATTTCCCCTCCCCTCCCTCAAATAATTAGCAGTTTCGTACAGATTAGATGTTATTTTCCATAAGATCTTGTATGTCAAGACAACAGAAAGTTACTTTTCTCCATAAATTAAATGTCGATACAATCGGAAAAACTATTTAATCTGCAATCTCCATTGTTAGTTTCACCCTCAAATATATTCAAATATAAAAACGAGAAATCTCAGTACTATCTTATCAAATACAAATCAATCTTTCACCCCAGCAAGAAACATTTTCTCAGTTTCTTAAAAAACGCTTTTGTTAGCACGAAACCTTTAAGGTCAACTCCTTCGGGCTTAGACGGCCGTTTAGTAGACGTCTTGGAAATTTGGCTTTTATTTCACAATTTCCGGAGTTTAAAGGCTAATAAGCCCTGCCTTTAACTATTCTCTATTAAAGATTAAGTATTTTCTGTGACGTTTAAGCAGCCCTTTCATGATATCAACTTATAAACAGACACTCGGGCACACACTCAAAAGGGCGCAAGTCATCGCATTTTCATTTTTCAGCGAGAACATTTGTATTCCTCCGATTCCTTTTTCCGGATATCTCGTTCCGTTCGTGGCCTTAAAAGTAAGCTGGTTATGATCGATCGGCGCCCTAAAAATGTGACATCGCTAAACTTGTAGTACATTTCCATTTGGTATCGTTTGTTACGTTCTGCAGAGGATCATGAGACAATGATTGAATTTGGCCTACTGTTATATTACTTCGAGAGCAGTTAACTGATTATTTACGATTGTATCGGTATTTCCATATTAAATTGGCTTGTTGCCATGTTCGCACAGAAGACAATTGCGTCCCTGGCAAATAAATCAATTTAGTTTCTATAGTTAGATATGGAGAAAAGTATCCCAACCGTCATATGATTATTAGCTTTTAGTTGCTATAATTGTAATGAATCATCGTCGAAAAAAGATTCGTGATCGAACTTTCATTAATCGGTTGTACTAGAATAAAACCGACAAAATATGGTTCTTAATTTAAATATTTTTCCAAGTGGCAAATTATAACATATAAAAAATGCTGTCTAAATGGAAAACAAAAATACGAATTCGCTTCTTAGGATATCCATACAGTCAAAAAGCAAATGGACACTTTTCAATTTTACAGATATCAGGAATAACTGCTAATGTTGATTTCAGAAACTTCGATAATATGGAGCCTCTATGTCAATATTTCAATTCTATTATCCACCGATTTGAAAAAAAAATTAATTTGCATTTGGGCAAGTAGTCTTTTGAATTTTACAAACGTTGTTGCGTCGCGAATATCCTTAGGTGTGTCCTTAGCTTACCTTAATCAGTTCTTTAGCTCTTTTTGTGCAAGGTCCATTTATAATTGCCTTAGTATTATTTAATCCTGGTTTGCTGATCCAGAAGATTTTGTGTTGACTGCAACTCCATTCCCATACAGTAGCTACGGATTGTATTTCTTGGCACCCTCAGAGCTGGTTCTGGTCCCCAATAAAGACCTTTTGATTCCTGCCTTGCGAGTTCATCGGCTTTCTCGTTGCCTTCGATCCGACAGTGACCTGTAACCTAGAGCAGTCTCACTATGTTCTGTCCTGCCTGGTCAAGATCGGGAAATGGAAAGCGCGGAAGATTTACAACTAGATGGAGAGACGACCTCTAAAAGGTTATAGAAATACTGTTGATGGCAGGAACAATATACCGAATAGCTTAGCGACACTTAGGGGAAGCACATATACAAATATTAATTAATTAAATCGCTAGAAATGATGATAATGAGGAAAGTATTGTTGAGATATTATAGTTATTTTTCTACTCCAGAACAAATATTTGTTTCTGAATACATAACATGACATCCGCAGTATTACTACAATTGGCATTTCCTCGGGAAAGAATAAAAATCCTCTTTCTTCGCGAAGCCATCAAAATTCAAAATTGGTATCACGAAAAACTAAAAGTGAGGTATGCCTAACTATCGTTATCAGTCCCTAACAAACAGCAGTTGTTAAGGAATCCTAAAGCAACCTAGCAACTAAAACTTAAAAGTAATTTGCCACAACCATTATACGAGGGCAGCCTTTTAAGTTTTTACAAACGACCACTAGGTGGCGCTATTGAGATGTATCATTACTATTTTCGTAAAATTTGACATTTGTTATTGTGAAAACAGTGGCAGCTTAGAAATTGACCGCGTAGTTTGTTTACAGTGAACTTTTGAAAAAAGCAATTCTGTGAAAAAATGGAAATTTCACGTGAAGGTTTTCGTTGGATGATTTTTTACGATTTTAGTAAAGACCTATGTAACTCAACAACAATTCATAGAATGGCTTCGCTCAATTTTTAGTAATAAAACATCATCAGAAAAGGCTGTTTACAATTGGTTTGCAGAATTTCGTCGCGGTCGGGCGTCCGTCAGTGATGAATTTCGTGGGGTTGACCAAAATCTGTTGTTATGCCAAAAAACATCGATGCTGTGCGCAACATAATTGAGGAAGATCGGCATGCGACTTATAGTGAGATAGAGGCATCCTTAGGCATATCGAAGATTGCAGTATTTGATTTGTTATGTTCGTTTAAAATGTGCCGCTTTATATGAATTAATTTCTTAATTTGTTTACCGCTTCGTAAGAATTGGTCACGTTATTTTAATTGCAGTCTTATTTTGGGTTACCATTTCGCTATTTGTTTTGTTTTTCGAAGTTTAAGTCATGTTGACAGTTCCCTTTTGTAGGCTCAAAACTACCGGTTCTTGTTTTTCTCGCGAGTGACCTTAAGCACTTCCGAGAACTCACGTGTCACTTATTCTAGAACATTTCATCACATGTCGAAATATGGTGCAACCTTTTTAGGGGAATGAGGGGTCGTGTTGCGTTTTTCAAGCAGTCAATTTGCAATCTCTGATGACTCCGGTTCTCTGAAAATACTATCAATCGAGGACCGTTACAAAAGTCGAAGCTAGACCCTTAAGAGAGACGAACGTCATTTCGAATATCGTTTTCTTTTCCTTGGTGGCGCTTCTGCTAAATTTTATCGTATCACTGTTTGCTGTAGAACAAAATTAAATCGACTTAAGTCGGATATACAAAAATAGCAGAATATTCGCTTTGGTTTTGGACAATTAAAGATTATAATTCCTCCTGTCGATTCAGTTCGGATGTTTGTGATGTGAAAAGAAAAAAAAGAAGCCGTGCAAGTGTTTTCCTGGAAATTGTTTTGTTCCCGTCGTCCGAGAAGTCTCGCTTCTGTCTCCACGTTAACTGACCTCGTTGAAAGCAACTTGGCATTCTACAGGGGCGTAACAGCTACATCTCGTTCCAACGCTGCCCCGAAGAACGTTGTCTTCCTTCTCTTTTTTGGCCCTGCATCTGGAAATCGCCATTACATTGTGCCTACCTCGTTTTAAGCCATCCACCGGAATTCAAGGTAAAAACACCCAGTTTTGTGTTGTGATAAAGAAACCCTTTTTGCTCGCGTTAACTTGCAGACTTCAAATTTAAGTTCATGTAAATCCAACAAAAAAAAACGACCTTCAGTCGCCATATGTGGTGTTAGTGGTTTATTATAAAACTACCAGATTATATTCTGTTATTTTTGTGAGCTTCAGCATCACTGGTGTTACGTAGCTGTATGCAAAACGTAAATCCCGTTGCACCAGTGGCGACGAGTTTTTTTCTGAACGTTCATTTAAAATTATGTAATCCAGACTTATAGCGTTATCACTTGTCATTTTCTTATATTGTCATTGTTAACCGTTCAATTATATGTGTGTTTAAAGTTTACTGCCTCTTATTGTGTCTTTTGTACTTGTTTTTGTAAGAATTTTGCAAGCTTTAAATATATAGGGGGAGGCACAATAACGGTAAGTCCCATTCCCGTAAGTTTTTGGCTTCTCGGCCTTCCACGAGGACCTACAAACAGCTGGATTTGGAAGGTGGCGCCCACTTATTTGGACTCGTCCTGTACACAAGTAAAGATTTTCTCCCATAAGCGATTTTCACGAACTCCCCCTACTCCTCTGAGCTAAGCTGTAGACCTTTTTCCATCTATCTGGTTACGGGTCGTCGGAAAAGCTCGATTGGCCCGTAACAGATTTTGCATGAACATTCAGCTGTAAAAAGATCTGGTTCCAATGGATTCCGCATAATTTGACCGAAGCTCAAAAAAAGGCTCGTGTTAATTGGTGTAAGGAAATGCTTAAAAAAATTCGACCGATGAACTGCAAAATCAGTACACAACATCGCAACGAAGGTGACGAAACTTTGGTATATTCGTATGAACCGGAAACTAAGCAACAATCCACTGTTTGGGTGTTCCAAGATGAACCGAATCCCATAAAAGTTGTTCGTTCACGAAGCACTTCCAAGAAAATGATTACCTGTTTCTTCGGTTGTACTGGACATGTCGCAACCATTCCTTTAGAGGATCGAAGAACAGCTAACGCTGAATGGTATACAACAATTTGTTTGCCAGAAGTCATCGACGAAATTAGGAGAAACAACCGAAAACATCGCATCGTTCTTTATCATGACAAATCCACTCTCACATAGCACATCAAACAATTGATTATTTCAAGGAGAAAAACATCAAATTAATGTCTCATTGCTCGTATTCACCTGATTTATCGCCTAACTAGTTCTTTGTGTTCTCGAAAGTCAAACAAAAAATGCATGGACAGCGATTTTCATCACCCCAGGAAGCTGTTGAAGCTTGTTGAAGACTGGCAAAAATGTTTCGAGAATTGGTTTGAACGCATGCAAAAGTATATAAACCTTAAAGGCGAATATCTAGAAAAGCAATAAAACAGTTTGTTAAAAAAATTGTTTCTTGCCTAGTTTTTGTATTATATTCGTTTGCAGGTCTGCTACGGGGCTTAGCGCCGCTACCCGAATGCTTTAGAGCTAACTGCAGCCAATATGAAAAATCATACTCATAATAATATGTATTATAAAATAAATTGATACCAGAGTCTTGGCATTGTTATGATTATAAAAAAATCAGATAGATCTTCAGATTAGTTCGCAGTTTTGATAGTGAAGCACCAAAGCAAATCGAGTGATTTTTGCTAAACTTTGTAACTTAAAAATTAAGAAACATAGAATTTTTGCGAAAATTTCGGATATAACGTTGTTGTTAATACGAACTCAAATACAAGAACAGGGGCTGCTTTGGCTGTCAACGTTCATTGGTAGAATGTAAGAATTACCAACAGCATATACTAAATGTCTACTATAATACTATAGTTTTATAATATTTGTCCGGTGAGTTATCGGCGTGGCGAGCAAATAGTTGTCGACCATAGAGACCCGCGAATAAACGGCAGGTGGGCTAACCGTGGCGAACAAGTGGGCGGACACCATTTATACTTGTACTAGTTTATATTGTAGGTAAAAGTTATTCACTGCAGAGTACAGCAGTTGTAGACAGTTAACTTCATTAGTGTGCAAACGCAAATTTGCACACGTTTTCATGTTATTAAGAATATTCTGCAATAATCGTATATAACATTACCACAATCTTGTGAAATTTCATCACCCGGTTTTAGATGGTTGAATCGGGATTCTAAATATGGTGTTTATCGGATATCTAGACACGCGAAAGTCTAAAGAAATGCCATCGAGTCACAAACCTTTATTTATTAAACTATCGTCGAAACATTCTTGTAACAGTTCAGCGTTTATCTTGTTGTCTAGTTGAGTAAGCAGCGGCACCATCTTGCTGAATGTAGCCAAGTTCTAGTTCCTCCTCATGTAGTGCATTTATGAAAATATTCAAAATATTGGTTCTGTATAATCCACAGTACCAGATTCTGCAAAAAATATTGAGCCGATCAATCATTTTTCAAAATCAGTCTCCAAAACGTTAACTTTCACTAGATTTAGAGGAACTTTACGGAATACACGAAGATTGTTACCATCTCAAATTCTAATTGTTTGTGAATTCACATAACCAGAACGATGAATTCAGGCAGATAACGTTAAATCATTATTATAATTAATAACTAAGTGGTTTATAAAGAACTGATGCTAAAATATGAGAGCGTTACTATCTGGCGGTAGAAATTCTTGTAAAACGTATATTTTTAAGATGGTTCTTCACTGTTTTGGGCAACATTCGAAATTTTTCTTAGAGATGCAGTTAGCCCATTGTCCATACGCTGCCTTACATGTTCAAAGGTCTGTTTATTACGAATGGTTTGTCTACAGCTTCCAGATTTATGTGTTACACTGTATGTGCCTTAAAATTAATTAACAGCATTGTTGATAGCGTAGTAGATGTTAGCTCCAAGGAACGCCATTTCAGTAAATTTCTTCTGAAATCCACCAACACACGGTATTGCTGGGTAAATCCACTCGCTATGGTCAATAATCGATAATATACCAGTGATTTCTTGAATATTTTCTGTTCTTGAATGATGCACACGCTTTGTAAATCATAACGTCCATTCCATACTTAAATAGTTTATTTTTTTTTATTATTCTTTCCGTAAGCGAAACGTTAAGCCGATAGTTGTCATGTATTTCTTTACCCAGACTTGTTTTAAAACTTGAAACTTAAAATCAATGACAGCGGGACTGTTTGCGAATGTCCTAGATTTTCAGCAGATAGAAGTAATAAGATCAGTGCATGTCACATGCTTGCTTGAAAATAATTTATGTTGCAACATTTATACAAGAATATCGGTTTACTTGAAAATTTAGAGTTTATTAAGTACCAGAGGATATATTAAAGTAGGCCCTGACGTATGTTTTGAGCAGACAGAGGTTGGCGGCATAACTCAAGAAAGCTTTTAAAGTTTTTGTTAAGCTCGTGTCTGCCAGGAAAACAATTAAATTGTTTTTCTAGTAATGTCGCCGTTGGAAAACTAAAGTGTTGTTAGAAGCAATTTAAGCTAATCACTAGCAAGGATCTCCTAGCAGTGCGACAATACGTAATTGGATTGAAAAATTAAAATAACTGTATTTCGATTTTAAACAAGAAGGTTTTAAAGCTTCAAATTGAAACTTCCAGTTAAAATATATTTCGAGATTAAAGTATAAATTAAGACTTAAAAATCTTAAGCAAGAGCTGTAATTATTTTCTTTTGAACTGAAATTGGTAGTACAAGCGAAATTTCATTTTTCTTGCACGTGTAACATTTGAAATCGTTAATTTTCACATTTTCAAAAAATGACTAAACACACAATAATTAAGTCAGTATTTTCTTATCATAAATTTATTACCGCATAACAAAATTCGCTCTCTTTTTCCCCCTTCCTCTTTCTACCCCTAACTTCCTCCATCTCTCGCTCCTTCCTTTCCCTTATTTCGGTTTTTCCTGTTTTCCTCCTCTCTTCCTCAGATGACTTCCCTGGAAATTTAAATGTTTAGGAAATTATATATATTTTTATTTTATAACAACAGAATGCTGTAGCTGAAGATATAAACCATATAACTGTTATTATCTGTAATTATTGGTTTGTAGTTTAAAATAATTTTTATTTTAAAAATTAGAGTAAAATCTAAAATAATATTCAGAACTTGAAGGCGTGTTGTTTCAGTACTATGACAAAAATAACTTTTCCAAGTATTTTTCGTGGCACGATGGCTGGGTGGTAATTATTTTCACGATTTTTAGTTATTTAATTTATATTCACACCAGTGCTATCATCAAATAGCATGCTTACCATAGTAAATAATTGAATTTTAAATGTACCTACTACTAGTTAACGGTAGAGCTAGTATGAAAATTAATGATGGTGTGGCATTACACTCCATGAAGGCGTTAGGTCTGCACGACGGAAGGTCAGAGCTCCCGTATCCTTGCTCTCACACCCGGTTGTCGCGTGCCAAATTCATGATACGTGGTGATGTGGTGGGCATGACGCATTGTACAACCGCATTATTACCACTATTTCATTCGAACGCAGGTATCGAATTACATAAAGACACTTTGTCGGGCGCCCGCCAGGCATCGAGTCGTGGATTTGAACTCCCGACCTTCCGGTTAAATGTAAACAAATAAATGTTCGTGCCAGAATTGAAACCATAAGCAAAGGGTCTTATACACTATCAATTTTTTGTTGCTGTAGTATTAAAGCCACACACTGTTTAACTAACTAAATATCAGTGATATTACCTAATAAGAATAACTGTTTTATTTTTTATATTCTTAACTAGAGTATCTCGAGATTTTAAAATTTAGAACTATTTAATTTCTCATGTATTTTGCCTATCTTCTTTGAGCGCTTGGTCTCTTATGAGACGTAGCGATCTTCTCTCCTATGCCTGTGTTGCGCGTCTTGTAGTACCACCAAAGAGCACTATATTGTATCAATATAGTGCTCTTTGGTACCACAAAGATAAAGAACCTATAGTTTAACGTGAGTTTTGAACCACGGGAAGTATAAACACTTCTACTCCACAGAAGATTTACTAGGCAGAATACCGCGCTAGTAAAATAAGCCGTGGACTTAGTTTACAAAAAAAATGTTTTATTTTACAACAATTACATTTAAATGTTGGAGTACATTAAGTTACTACAAGCAGCAATAAGCATGAATGACAATAATTAACAACTACTGAAATGGCTCTAATACACACGTTATATAA
>JABXWE010008789.1:0-13383 GCA_014611495.1 Limonius californicus | reverse complement strand
TACAAACGGCGCGCACGTTGAAAATTTAAATAATCATCTGCTGTTTTTGAATTTGTTATCTCGTTATCGTTAGACCAATAAAATGTTTGCAGTACTTAAGGAGTTTAACTGACAGTTAGCAATACAATCTCTCACTTTAATTATTGTTTCAATTATTTTTCAAAGGCAAAGCGGTTTTATGAATTATTTTCACAAATCTTCAAATGTCAACAAATTTTTTGGAAGAAAAAGGTTATGTTGGTTACCAATTTGAATGGCTAATTTTTTTGTCTGTTTAGTGTTGTGATAGTTCAATATGGCGGCCATAAGAAATAACAAAGAGCATCGCAGCTTGAAGTTACCAAGTTTAATTGAAATACCATCAATGGTTTTATTTGCGATAAATCACGAACAAATTAAAATATCCATAATTTCTTTTCAGATTCTCAGACGCCAAAGGCGCTACTTTCCTCTAATTTAACCGACCTCGTATCTCTTATCGTTTCCGGGATGCCAATGGTGAGCATCGAAAAATTCACCACCCTATATATAACAACGACGTTCGAACATCGGTGACGTATTTCCGGTTGAACAACAATGTCAAGCTCTTCTAAAATATAGTTCAATTATTCAATGAACTGTACCTATCTTTGTTACCACAAGAAATAATTACACTTAGTAAATATATTAAATGTTTTCAAAACATTCAACCCCCATAATAGGGAACAAGCCCATTGCTACGGTATTAAAATGTGTCAACTAGTTGTAAAAAATTCAAGCGAGCCAAATCGTATACATATTGTGGATAATCAATAATGCAATATTGTTTTCAACAATTCTTGTACAGAAATGTATAAAATCACTATAGATATAAAATTTATAGCCCTGCTTCAGTCAACTGATTTTTCATCAGTGCATCCAGTAAACTTCTATCAAATTGAACAAGAAATTACGATCACTATGTAACAAAGTAAAAATATTCAGGATGTTACATTTAAAATCCAAGCATTGACTTCCCGTCGAGTAAACGATGATGTTAAATAACTACTATATATGAATTTTCTAAATAAAGGTTTTTAATCGGGTAATAACAAATAACAAGGTCATTGAAATTTTATTACAGTAAATAATAAAGAACATACATACAATCATGTAATTACTTACAGTTGTTTCTAAGATTATAATTTGGCGAGACAACTCAAGTAAATTAGTTTTTCCAACGTAAATTAATCGTGCGATTGCTCCGAGTTTAATTAATAACAAAAAGGAATTACCGGAAGTTCTAACAACGAACTATTCAAATTATTCGGTTCTTCAGCACTTTAGAGTAATTTATTCCACAACCAGGAATGCAGGAGATAAATTACCGAATCAACTAAAGTTATTCTTAACAACTTGGTTTATTTTAGTCATTTGCCTTCTATTTAGTTTAGCAAAACTGCAAAGTGCAGCTTTTAGAGATAATGAACTAATGACGCACTATTTATTGGTAATGATGGTACAAAAGCTACTATTTTAAGCAGTAGCTTATCACAGTTTTGGTAGCCAGGTTGGCTTTTTGTCAAGATTTTATAAGTTTATTGCAGACTGTATTTAATGATTTAAGTAAGTTATCACAACCGCTTTTATTTCTAGTCCTATTTCAATGCAAAGGAGTAATTAACAAACCAACACCAACCGACCAAATTAATTCTAATCATTTAATTCTGCCAACTACAAAAACTAACGATTATTCAAAAAAGCTGTTAAGTAGTCGGGCAGTTAATTTAATTTTGTTTATGTTACGAATGTCGTAGCTTATACGAGGATTGTTCGATAACTACGTGGCCTAACACAGAGATGGCGCGAATTCGGAGGAATCTTCTTTACCATTCTGTAGAACTATCCTTTATTAGATTAAATATGACAGTACAGAGAGATCTGTCAATTAGTCTGTTTTTGACAGTACGCCAAAGTGAACGTCTCGTGTGATTTTGTAATCAATGGAAAAAAACTGAGTTGAAAGCAGTGATAAAGTACTTTCATTTGAAAGGCTTAACACCAACCGAAATCAAAGCAGAGCTGGATTCAACACTATTGGAATCCGCTCCTTCGTTTTCAATGGTTAAAAACTGGGTTGCCGAATTTAAGCGTGGTCGTGTGAGCACAAATGATGAACCCCGTAGTGGATGTCCAAAAACTGCTACTGCCCCGGATATGATTGAAAAAGTCCACCGTATTGTATTGGATGACCGTCGAGTAAAAGTGCGCGAGATAGTAGACATAGTGGGTATCTCAAATGATAGTGTGCACAGAATTTTAACTGAAGAATTGGAAATGAAAAAATACCCGGCGCGTTGGGTGCCGAGGTTGCTCACTCCGAAGCAAAAACTGAATCGTTTGAGTATTTCTCGCGAACTTTTGGCACATTTTCGCCGCAATCCGAAGGATTTTTTGCACCGTTTCATAACCGTCGATGAAACCTGGGTCCACCATTATACTCCCGAAACCAAAGAACAGTCCAAACAATGGACACACAAAAAAGGCAAAAACGGTTTTGTCAGCAGGAAAGGTTATAGCAGCCGTATTTGGGGATTCTCATGGAATTATCTTGGTCGACTATTATGTAGAAAAGGGGAAAATAATAAATGAGGAGTATTATGCCAATTTGTTGCAGCAACTTAGCGACAAAATCAAAGAGAAACGGCTTGATTTGGTAAAAAAGAAAGTGCTTTTCCATTAAGATAACGCACCTGCCCACAAGTCTGCGATTGCCAATAGCCAAAATTCATGAATTGGGATTTGAATTAGTGCCCCATTCGCTCTATTCTCCAGATTTGGCTCCCAGCGATTATCATCTGTTTCCAAACCTGAAAAAATGGCTCGGCGGTAAGAGATTTTCGTCTAATTCCGAGGTAATCGCTGCTGTAAATAGCTATTTCGAGGACTTGGATTCATCGACCTACAATGAAGGCATTGCTATTTTGGAATATCGTTGAAATAAGTGTGTTGAGCGAGCAGGAGACTATATTGAAAAATAAAATGTTTTTTTGTCGAAAAAAACTTGCACTTTCTTTGTAGTTCCACGTAGTTATCGAACCATCCTCGTAATGCGTCTACATAACCGTATTTATATTAAAACATAATATAATTTATTGTTACAAACGCTGCTTCCGCAAAGCATTTTAGAATTCTATGTCCGACTGCTTATAATTCTCATCCTTCCAGTTCTTGCCCGTCCACTCCATTTCTTTCCATGCCCTCTTGTTTTGCGCGTTTTGCATAAAAAAAAGTAATTTCTACAAAGATCTGTGCTCTTCTAGAGATGGCCCTATAGAAGAAATCAAAGAGAAACTAACACAGAAAATTATTAACATTAACTCCGAGGACCTACCAGACATCGAAGAAGGCGAAATAGAGCATGCTCTAAGAAGAACAAAAAACAATAAAGCACCAGGGAAGGACAACGTCATCAATGAAACGTTAAAAAGAGGCGGCAGCACGAAATATCAACAGAATGGAACGTGGTCAAAATAATCCTACTATTTAAAAAATGGGACTAGAAATTTCAACAAAACTACAGCCCAATAATTCACTTGTCACAATGATACAAACTTTTCACAAAAATAATTACGGACAGAATCACCAAAAAATTGGAATACTACCAACCGATTGAAAGGGCAGGAATTCCGAAGGGATACTCCGCTGCTTATCACCTTCTAACAATCAGAACCTTGATAGAAAAAGTCAACGAATATACGATGCTTCGGTTTTTACTTTTTATCGATTATGAGAAGGCGTTCATTTCGATCTAACACTGGGCGATTGAAAGAAACCTGCAAAACAGCAGTGTTGATTCTAGATATATACAAATTACGAAACGTCTATGAAAAAGCAGCTGCCACCGTCGAAATACATGAAGAAACAAACCTAATCCCAATTAAACGCGGAGTTATTCAAGCTTATGCAATAAGTTCAAAACTCTTTATAACAGCTTCGGAGGACATATTTAAAAAAATTAATAGGGAGTAGAAAGGGGTTGTCATTAACGGCGAAAGGCTCAACCACTTGAGATTTGCGGACGATATTGTCCTAATATCAGACAACATAGAAGACACAATAGAGATGTGACCGACCTTGCAAAAGGGTCGAAAAAGATATAATTGAACGTAAACATATCCAAAACTAAAATCATGACTAATGCAGCCGAATCCGATCAAATTGTGACTGGCGACTATAACTTGGAAAGAGTCGACGAATATGTACATCTAGGACAGACAATTACTATCGGCAAAGAAAACCAAATGGCAGCTTTCGGAAAGGCATCTATTGTACTAAAGAACCAGAATATACTACTCCATCTAAGGAGCCGAGTATTTGAGCAGTATGTCCTGCCAGTCTTCACCCTTGGCGCTCAAACCTGGACGTTACTAAAGCAAATGTAGACAATATTGCGAAGACACAAAGATGGATGGAAGGAATAATGCTGAATATAAGGCTACACGATCGGAAGAAAAACGAATGGATCCGTCGGAGAACCAACCAACAAAGTTAAAGGCGCTGTTGAACATATAGCTTCGCTCAAATGGAGGTTATGTGGTCATACGATGAGCCAGAAGGACAATCGATGGAACAAAAAAATATAAACAAATGGGGACCGTAGGCAACCAAATGAAACAGGGGCAGACCCCAACTTAAATGGGCAAATCAAATCAAAAGAACTACGAGACTGGCATGGAGAAGCATGGTCGAAAATCGGGAGAACTGGAAACAGACAAGGAAGGCCTTTGTCCAAAGATGGACGAATGAGGGAGAAGAAGAAAGCATCCAGTTTTTACCCGCTATTTTCCTAACATCGTGTTTCTATTTTGTGGGTGGTATTCCTACGCTTTTCGTTGTTTACCTTGGTCTCTCCATCTGGTAGTTTTGACGTCCAGCCTGATGTCATTTGATCTGGGTTTACTGGATGCATGATATTTGGAATGTTTGTTATTTGTCTAATTTCTCCGTGTTGACCCTGTCTCTTAAACGAATGCATAGAATTGTGCGTTCCATTGCTCTCTGTGCTACTTTTCCGCGCTTTTCTGGGTGATATTGTCTCTAGTCCATCTGTTCTCACGGGTAATAATGTTTTATTTATGTTCATCGGCAATCCGACTTTTCTTGTGGCATTGTTCAATTGTTGGATTTTACTTCGCAGTCCGTTACTACTGATTCAGGCAATGTTGTTCACGAAATGCAAATTATTGAGGAATGTTACATGGATGTTTATACACACATTTTCCCAGTGGAGTTATTTAAAAACACCGTTTAGCACGAAATTGAATAACTTGGGTAATATTATGTCGCCCTGGCGAACTCCTCTTTTTATCTGTATTTTGCCTGTTTCCAAATTTTCCTGTATTTTTACGTGGAACATAGCATGCTCATAAATGTGTTTTAAATGAGCGAATATTTGGAATTGATTCTTGCGTTGTTCATTGCTGACAGTCCAGATTTCGATAATCTCTGAGTTCCAGATATATTGCAATAAGGCTTTCAATAGTTTGGATACGATCTGTGGTACTGAAACTCCTCTGAAATTCTGCCTCTGCCTCTATTGCTTGAGAGAAGTCTAATTTTTCTCATTCATTGTCTCAAATGTGTGTCAATATAACTGCATACTACTACGAAACATAGTGTGCTTTATTCCTATAGAAAATTGTATTTATTGTGATAAAATTTTAAAATGGGTTTAGTGTTAGAGTGTTTAGAGTGCTTGCCATTATTTACGCATCCACACGTTTTTCTGGTAACGCTCTTCATACCAAAAACAGTTTTAAAGGCTGATTTAGAATAACTTTGCAGTGTTTATGTTTAGGGCGGCCATTGGGAAATTCGTCATAACGCTGTTTTTGTTTTGGAGCCAGTACTCAGATGGGTGGTAGAATACAGTTTTGGCATAATTATGTAACGGATCGAACTTCCGATGGCCCATAAAGCTGTCGGTGCTAGTTGTTATATGAACATTTTTGACAATCGTAAACCATGTAGTGGAACTTCCTTTCTCTGTTCGAGTTCGGGTCACGCTAGCCTCGGCAAACGTGCAAAGAGAGTTCACGGAACCTGCTAATTGTAGGTAGTTAATAGGCGATTGGACTATTACACAGAAGAAGAAGAATGTTTGCTGAAAAACATTTTGTCAGACAGGTACGCCTAATGCATTATACTTGTTTGTCATACACTTAGCAATATTCTGTTAAGCATTACAACCACTACTTTATTTAAACATACGTTTTGCTCGAAAATGCTTTTAAAACTTACTAAATTAAAGATAGTGTACACTTTTAAACTTGATAAAATTGTAAACATTTCTGTAATGTCTTCTAAGCAAGTATTATAATTTGCATTATTATCATTCTGTTAAACTGTAAAGTTACTATAATATCTGAATTGTTTTACATAATATGGTATATTCCTAAAATGAAATAATTCGAAATATTCGATTATGTATGCATCACAAAGATGCAAGTAATTTATTCGAATGATAAAAACTTCTCGAATACGTTCGTTTAGTTGCGCGCGGATCTCGAATGAAACAATTCGAAATATTCGGCTGCGCATGTATCACCGAGCTGGGAGTTATTCATTCGAAAGATAAAAACTTCTCGAATGCGTTCGTTTAGTTGCGCGCGGATCCCGAATGAAACAATTCGTAATATTCAGCTATGCATGCATCACCGAGATGCGAGTAATTCATTCGAATGATAAAAACTTCTCGAATACGTTCGTTTAGTTGCGCGCGGATCCCGAATGAAACAATTCGAAATATTCGGCTATGCATGCATCACGGAGGTGCGAGTAATTCATTACATAGATAAAAAATTTTGGAATACATTCGTTTAGTGCCGCGCGGATCTCGAATGAAACAATTCGAAATATTCGGCTATGCATGCATCACTGAGATGCGAATAATTCATTCGAATGATAAAACCTTCTCGAATAGGTTCGTTTAGTGGCGCGCGCATCTTGAACTTAAACAATTCGAAATATTCGGCTATGCATGCATCACCGAGATGCGAATAATTCATTCGAATGATAAAAACTTCTCGAATACGTTCGTTTAGTGGCGTGCGCATCTTGACTGAAACAATTCTAAATATTCGGCTATGCATGCATCACGGGGATGCGAGTAATTCATTCCAAAGATAAAAACTTCTGGAATATATTCGTTTAGTGCCGCGCAGATCTCGAATGAAACAATTCGAAATATTCGGTTATGCATGCATCACCGAGATGCGAGTAATTCATTCGAATGATAAAAACTTCTCGAATGCGTTCGTTTAGCGCCGCGCGGATCTCGAACGAAACAATTTGAAATATTCGGCTATGCATGCATCACCGACGTGCGAGTAATTCATTCGAATGATAAAAACTTCTCGAATGCGTTCGTTTAGTGGCGCGCGGATCTCGAATGAAACAATTGGAAATATTTGGCTATGCATACATCACCGAGATGCTAATAATTCATTCGAATGATAAAAATTTCTCGGATTACTTTGGTTTCGTTGTTCGACTGGTAATCGAAATATCGTTTGTGTCGGTATATAATATAATGTGAGTAGTATTCGAATGAATTTGTAATTCAAAAAGATACTAAGAGATAAACTATAAAGTAACATATTTATTTGTTTTATGTGGTGGGGTTGCATGTACAGCTGATTTAGCAAAATAAGTTTTTATAATTTCGAACTGGACAAGTTTACGTTACGATTATTTATTTCCACTTTTCCATCCTTAAATTCAAAAGTATTAATTATAGAATTTTTTAGATTGCTTATTATTCAATTAAATATATTATTGGCATGAACTAGATAGGCAAATAAATAAAATAGTTTCAGCAATTTATGTCACTGTTTAAAAATATCAAATATACCAATTTTATTTATCTTAATCCGTTACGATCATTTGTAATCTGTCCGGATTTTCATATTACCTTTCCGTTTAAAAACTTTAGTGGCTAGATTGGTCGTCATGATTACGCTTATGAAGACATAAACTATTAATAAATTCTAATAAAATAATTAGAAATATCGTTAATATTTAATAACTTATAATATTACATGGAAAACCATAACATGGCATTTAAAATCAGGTTAATCTTACAATACGACGAAATTTAAATAAATACAAATTATAATCTAGTCGAAAACCGAAAAAAATAATTCTACATAAGAGCGGGAGTGCCAAGGAGTCATCATTCGAAAGACAGCGTGCATTTTTGTTTCGAATGATTAATCCGAATGAATATCTCGATTATTAAAATCATTCGACTACTAATCATTCATTAATGAAATCATTCGATTATGCCCATCACTATTCTAGAAGGTCTACAATATAAACTAATCTCAAGAAAACATAGTAAATCATGGTGAGGCTCTACACCCCATGAAGCGTTCGTAATCTACTTGAAAATCAGAAGTTATACCGGAAATGAACAATTATTATAGGCAATGTGAGGAAGTGCAGGCGAATTATTTCCCTCATATCATCAGTATCAGAAAGCCCGAAAACGTTTGACAGTAGTATCGATTATATATGCTTTCTGTTTTTAAGTGTACACTATTTTGATTCAGTAAAAACAAGAAGATCGTAAACATATTTCTATATTAGTCACAAGAACAACCGTTTCTTGCGTAGTTGTAGAAAAAAGTCATAAATAATAATAAAAACAATCATGGAATGGTAATTACCGTGTGCAAGCACATCGTTTGACAATTAATTGTTAACTGACAAAGGAATCGACTTTGTCTACACCTAAATGCCATACATATAAAGTAAAAATTTATGCATGGCTTATATGACTTGTTTTTGAACACCCTTTGCTGTTGGCGTTAAAGTATCTACCGGCTAAGTAATTTTGTTTGCTTATGTTTCATTTGAAGTTGAATTTGTTTCATTGACCAACTGCATGTGTTCTTCATATTTAAGGGTCCCAAGAAGGGTTTCTTCTAGATATTTGATGTTTTTTCTCAATGTTTTATAATATTACTGTCTTAAATAAATGAAAGCTACAAAAATGCTCTCTTATGCACAATCAGGTACATTTACTTTACAAAGTTACATTACATCTGAAAGTCTTCGATATTAAAAGTGAAGCCTTAATATGTAATAGTTCATATTAATGGGGACCACAATTCCTCTGTGGGTGTTGCAACTAAAGTAAACATTCTTCTCGAATATAAAGTAAAGACCTACCTTATTCTGACAGTTTTTATTCTGTCAAATATGTGAAACAAATTAATTTAGTTAGTTGGTTAAATATTTCCGTTAGTTTCTTTTTTTTATAATTTAAATATTACGATTGGGTTCAGTAAATCCCGAACGTACGCCACTGATTTGAAATATCTGATTTTTGAGACTATCAGAATTACATGGAAGGCATTCCACCCGTGGCGTGATAACGTCAAAAACGTAAAACTCGTCGCCAGTCTGCGACCAGCTAATGGAACAGTTCTGGCGCTGCAAGTGTCATGTGCACTAATGATCGCACTGCACGCATCACTTGATCTGATTTATTGGCAAAACGAGCGAACTGACTTTCAACCGAATCGAACAGACACTAAGCACTGATATATTCCGGAAACTGAACCGAACTCGCGAACTACACGGGAATCTGGAAATTGATAACCACTGTGTGGCAAGGAGCAAACTCGTTCATCTAGACTAGCTCGGAAAAAATGATCTCTTTGTTGGTAATAAATCTAGGGACTTGAATTTTGTGAATTTGCTGATCCAACTTGATGTTCACTTATTTTACATTAAACTTTCGATCTGTTCTTCCAATCATCCGTATGTATTTTTATAAAATGGTACCTATGTCAAGGGACTAAAGCCCAGCCAGGTTTTTCAAACTCAGAGCCATATGGTTCTTACGGCTTTGAATATACAGGATGTTTCCTTTAATATTAATGCCCATTTTTTTCCATTTATATCTCAATGATTTAAATTCTTCAAAAGGAAATCGAATATATCTGCCAGGTATTCACAAACGAAACAATGGACAATCCACAAAATAGTTAATATAATTTTCCTCTATGACATTTCAGACATGATAGTTTTACTTTTGAAAAGTTGTTAAGATGTATTAGTTGGGAATATGTCGTATGCCACATACAGTCTGTTCCAGAACTTGTGAGGCAGACTTAACACTTAGTTAAACATTACATAAAATGCCAACCGAAGGGTGACTAATTATTTTACTACCACTTCTTACCAACTATTTAGTTGCTTCGGAGTATTGTGTTTGGTGTTACATATTATTATGGACAATAGTCTTACAAGAAAATAGCATAATGGGGTCAATCAGGTGACTGTGGTGATCCATTGTGCCGGTCCGTCGATCAGCAAACTCTTAACTGAAGTAATGATTTACATGATCCACATTAAAATATATATTTCATATTGCAAGAACTGGTGGTAAGAGAGAGTCTAAACCCTTCCTGGTTCGAAGCACTTCAAGGGTCAGAAAATGTTTATAATTCTCTGGTTGATCGGTACTGGGTTCTAGTCTCAATTTGCTATTGGGGATCAAATTAATGACACTTCTCGTGTTACGGTCGCACTAGAGGAGCGCTGGTTGGTGGCGAAGCAGGGCGCTAGAGCGTACATAGTGTTTTTGTCAGTCGTCATGAAGCATGAAGGGAATATTAAAGTTTGCTGTTAATTAGGGAAAACTCCAACATAAACTTATGAAAAAATGAATGACAGTCATAACATCATATCTTGTATTAATATGTTTGAATGGTTTAAATGTTTCAAAGATGGACGTGAGGATATTCAAGATGATGCTAGAAAAAGGTGTATGTCGATATCTTGAAATGCAGATTCGGTCCCTAGAGTTCGTGGCCGAATGATGGCAGATGAGGCGAACATCAATAACGAAACGCTTTGACAAATTTTAAATGATGATTTGGGAAACAGGGATATCTTCGCAAAGTTGGTCTGCCATTTTCATACGGATAAGCAAAAACACAGAAGAGTTGCAACGTGCGCTTTCTTCATTCAGGCTTGTCGCTTAACTACATCGTCGCTGGTGATGAGTCATAGGTGTTTCAATATATTCCAAAGATGAAACGCCAGTAAACTGGAAAAACATGAGCAAAACTCAAAATGTTTCGTATCTAAAAATCTAGAATCAAAACCATGCTTATTACCTTCTTGAATGAATAGGGTGTGATTTATAAAAGAATTTGTGCCTGAAAGACAAACAGTAAATAGTGTATTCTCTGGTGAAGTAATGAAAACTTATTTCAACGCATTTAGGGAGTGCTATCCCAATTACGAAAAAAGGGTAGTTGGTTCTTGGTTGTATGACAATCCACCCACCTATTCTGCACTGATTGTGAGTTGTTTTACACGAAGCACAACGTTGCTGATATCAATCACCTATCCTGTTCACCAGGACACTGAGAAAATAACACCGCCGAATTGAAAGCAGTTTCTTCGGACGTTTTGGCCGACTGTTTTCGGTAAGTTTTAGAATGTTATAATAAGAGTAATACAGTTTAAATATTGTTATGAATGCAGAAACATGGGTAGTAAATAAACAGTTAAATCAAAGAATTCAGGTAACTGAGATAGACTCCCTTCGAAGAAACTGTTGTGTTAGTCGTTTACAACATATAAGAAACGAGGAGATTAGCCAAAGGATGGGTATGGAAGATAAATTACTGGAAGAAATAGAAAGGAAACAGTTAACATGGTATGGCAGCCTAAGAAGAATGCCAGATGGAGATTACCACTAAGGATTTGGAAATGGACACCGGTAGAACGAGGACAGGAAGGTAGACCTAGACATAATGAAATAATGTGGTAAAGAATGCAATCGAAGAAAGAGCTCTCCAGGAAGAAGATTGGCAAAATAGACAAAGATGAAAGACGGGCAGCGGGAAACGGTTGTAGAACTGTAAAACATTCGCTTATGTATATCATGTGAGGAATTTTGACTCGTTAGCTCGGTTTATGTCATTTTTACAAGGATATTCGTTCATTATTATGATGTCTTGGAATTCGGTCTCTTTATGATCAGTAATAAAGGGCAGACTAAGACGCAGATAACTTCTTGCTTAGCTGGAAACACTGCCAAATTTGTATTTTGATATAAACCCGTGACAAAAAGAATTATTGTTAAATATTCTTATTCAAAAACTTATACAGGGTGTATCATTAATATTGCGAAAAAATTCAGGGTGAGATTCCTTGCATAAAAATAAGAATAAAAATTCATATAAACATGATTCCAAAAATGCCTCGTTTCCAAGATACAGGGCGTTGAATATTATGCAATTAACAATATGTCAATAATGCCATGTAAACAACAATAGCAACAACAACAATAAGTTATAACAGTTGTTGAAAATGACTACCCCCAACATCAATACAGGCTTCTAATCTGCGACGCATTGATTGGCGAACACGTTAAAAAATTCCGGGTGCGTGACGAATTGTTTGACAAGCTGTTATTATACGATTTCTTAATTTCTCGAGCGTTTCAATCGGGTTCGTATAAACCAAATGTTTAAGGTGACCCCAGAGGAAAAAATCCAATGGTTTAAGTCCGGAGATCACGCAGGCCAGGGTTGTATGCCTCCTCAACCTATCCAACGGTTTGGGTACACAGTGTTCAACTGTTCAAATATTCTCGAACAACTAAACTGAAATGAGGCGGAGCTCCATCGTGCATGAAATACACTTGTAATCTTAATGGCAGTAGGACGTCTTCCAATAGCGATAAATTGCTCCAGTTAACCTCGTTGGTAAAAAGAATGGACCTATCAAGTAGTCTCCGATAATTCCGATCCATACATTCACTGAAAACTGATGTTGATGGCGGCCTGCTCTTACTGCATGTGGGTTCTCATCAGCCCATTGGTGATTGTTGTGGAAATCCATTATGGCTTCTCTGGAAAAATTTGCCTCATCAGTGAACAGTATTTCTGCAACGAACTGTGGATTTTCAGCAATTTTTTGTTGCATCCATCGACAAAAAGTTACTCTTGGAAGAAAATCAGTTGGTAAAAGTGCCTGAACTCGTTGAACGTGATAGGTGTATAAAAGTTGATTCTTCAGTATCCGAAAAACTGTCATATGACTGGCATTTACATTTGCAGCAATCTTCCTGGTACTTGTAGTAGGATTTTCGTCAATTTCCTGGAGCACCTCTTCTTCCACTTGTGCAGTTGCTGCTGTGCGAGGTCGCCCATTTCCAGCGGTAAGTTTTCGAAAACTTCCAGTTTCTCTAAGACGTTGATGCAGACGAGAAAATATCGAATGATGTGGTATTACACGATTAGGGTATTTTTCTTCATAACGACGCCTGGCTGCTAATGAATTACCGTTGGCAAGACCGTAACAAAAATGCATATCGCACATTTCACTATTTGC
>JABXWE010008788.1:0-40475 GCA_014611495.1 Limonius californicus | reverse complement strand
AAGTCAATGTCAAATTTCAGTTGTTTTCTGTGAAAAACTACCTTGATACTTATTGGATCGCTTTTAATTCAAAAGAAATGCAGAAATTATTGTTGGAAAATTCGTTAAATGTTCTAGTAGTGGAAAAAATAATATATAAACCACGGTACAGAAGCTTTTTCTTAGCCTGACAACTTATTCCCCTCGATGCTGCGCATCTCGGGATCATAATAATGTTCGGCTAAGAAAAATTGCTTCTGTACCTTGGTGTATAATTACTATTATCTGCGTTATCAATTTATGTTTAAGACACAATGGTACAAGCATATTTGTGGTGTAAATTAATTTTTCAATCGCCTTATCCGCCAACGAATTTGAAATTCCAATTTTGATATTTAAAAAAATAGGTTATATAGGCGAAGCGTATAAAAAAATAAAAAATTAAGTACATATTTTATTAGGAGCTTATAATTTAGTTTCTCAAATAAATTATTGACTCCAGTAGCAGTTTAAATGCTAATCCTATTTGGTATTAAACCATTTCTTTTGTTTTTTTTTCACTTTACCATTAAGGCACTGAAGCCACTGCTTATTATACTTTGGCTAAACTTGATTTAGCTTTAAACTAAGATGTGATCTAAAAGTTTTCAAATTAGGGAGGGTTATGTAAATATTTTGCAAGCCTGACATTGAACTGTAAACAAATGCCAATATAAACAACTGTCAAATTAAAATAATTTATTCACCTGTCAAATTATGATTAATCTGGTAGTGGTAATTTGTTTGCTTCTTAAAATGCGTTTTATTGCAACGAGATACGCTTTGAGGTTAGGTTCACTTTGCTTGTGTTTACACTCGAAGAAGTAAACACAAGGAACGTCCCGAATTTCTCCTGTGGCCTTGGCTGCAAGCAGGAGAACTAGTCGCTTAGCTTTGTTCCAATTTTTAATTTTAAACTTCTACAGAAGTTAGATGTAAAGGGGTAACTTGACAAACTTATAAATTGCAATAAATTGTGATTGGTTTGGTGTTTACTTTAGAATATTTGCGCAGTTACAAGGTCCGATTGCAGCCGTAGCAATCATTGGTATGTTTGAACGAACTAGCGCACTGCGAGTCATTAAAATTAGCGCCAGACTACGAATTTGAAAAATCGCACTTTTGTTCAAATGTAGGGCTCTTCAGGAGTCTAGCACATTCTTTGTCATTATATTCGATTTAAATTTATTATCCTTGTATATTGAAATAATAATTTGCCTTTTTATGTATGCCAAATTGAGCTTTAAATATGATTCTCTTAGGTTGTTCGTTTTAGTATTTAGAGATTTTTGTATAAATTAGTGAGTACAATTTAGACTTTTTACAATTATTTAGTTAAACAAACTTAATTTGGAAGCGGTATAAGAACATCTTTAAACAATACTTAACGGTTTAAGAATACGAACGCGTTACCTTATTCCCACTCATATTGTCAGTGCTTGCTATGAGTAAGTTGGAAAGAATATTTATTAAAATTAGTAAACGTTTGAAACAAGATTACTCCATGACTTTGTGCGGCACACACCCTAGTACAAGTGTGAATATATGGCCCTGCTAGTGACGCCTCATTAGGAGATATATTTGATGCTCTTCGTCCTCAGTATCCGAACGGAACAATGCTGCTGATTTATTTCTAGGAGGTAGTGCCCGCAGAAAAAAGATTATTTAGTAGTAGACGGGGAAGTCATAGCTTTATATGTTAATAAGGAAATTCTAAAATAAATGTGTATTAATAATCGATCATCGACTTCTGTTGCCTTTATTCGGAGAATATGGGTATTCTACAAATGGCAGGTGACGAACATTAAGGCCAAATTTATATTACATAGTTTAGTATATAAAAAGACAGGACAATATATCAGGGGATTGTTTGAAGTTTACCAATAAGCGAAACCGGTTTTAATAGTATTGATAAAATTATCCTGTGTATATAATTCGTATGACCGGGGAAGACCTTGGTGAAAGAGTTTTTAGGTCGTGCTGGTGCCTCTTACTTAACCTAATGACTACCACTGTAATGATGCCCAGGACCGACAGCTTTACGTGCTCTCCGAGGCCCATTCTTGACTGAACCTGCGTTGCATAACTTTTCTGACCGTTTGGCCGGCAGTAGCAGCGTTTGACTGGGTAAGTCAAGCGGTTCATATAATTTTTTGTATTAGGGTTAGCAGTAAAATCTTTTCATGATCTTATGGTATAATATGAGAGAAACCATACAAGTAATAGATCAGCCAAAGGGGTTTTCGTACGTAACGCAGAAACACCAAGCGGAAATGGCACTGTTATTAATTAGATTTGGTACTTTATACGTCTAATTAGGGAGGTATTGTGATGTATTGTAAAAATTGTAAAAAACTACTTGCCGACCAAACAATACCAAATATAGAAGATTTTAGGGTCGGGCATTTGCAACCATTGTAAGACAGTTATGCGTTGGATACTGTATGTGTAGTAGTAGTAGAAAAGCGTATTTTTCTTGTGTAAAAACTAATACTTAAAGGATGTTTCAGTAAGATGTGTGAAATATATTGTAAAATTGGAAAACAGTAAAAGAGCCTTAAAGTTTTTTTAAATGGTTGCTTTTTCAAGTATGTTCATGTATTTGTACATTTTTTATGTTGCTATTATTATACATAGTATAATAACCAAAATTAAGCGCCCTAGTTATAAATATTGATCTTATAATTTATATTGTTATGCAAAGAAACATCAAAGGAATGCAAAATATAAATATAACAAAATGGTTCATTAAAATAAGTTAAAATCGTTTAATTCTAACAAATAATCATTATTTTCTTGTTTCAGCTATCAAATGAACTGAAGCTAGATTTTTATTATATAAGTGAGCTTAC
Organism: Limonius californicus; assembly: GCA_014611495.1. Taxonomy (NCBI): domain Eukaryota; kingdom Metazoa; phylum Arthropoda; class Insecta; order Coleoptera; family Elateridae; genus Limonius; species Limonius californicus. The sequence goes on along the minus strand of JABXWE010008788.1, from coordinate 37,605 downwards.
ATTTCGTTGTCAGAGGAAACAATTAGATTTAAACTTGATAGTCATATTTTAATTATATATTTTCAAATTTAAAATTGAAATGTACTACTGTTGCAGACATTTCAGTAATCACAATCTTCTAATAGCAGTTGTAATTGGAACTATCCACTGCTGGAAATGACGAAGTTTAAAGACTAAAGAAGTAAAAATATTGAAAAGACTTCTATATTCAAATATTGTTAACCCGATCCTTAAAAATTAATTAAAAAATATATAAATAATTCTAATATGCTAGATCCTGCCCCCCGCTCTCGATGCTGTAGTTTAAGTGTGATATTTCAAAAAGATATAAACAACGCCACAAATGACAAATAAACACATTTTATTTATTTCAAGTTTTACACTATTGTTATTCTACGATGTAATTTGTACATATCGTACACATCGACAACTTATTAATTATACTGTAAACAGAAGTTATGGCTTCAGCTACTTTCTATTTGTATTGATGTCAAAAGTTCGATTTAGTGCAGTTAATAGAGAAACTTTTCAATAGTGGACTGTTCATAAACTTAAGTTCTGAACGCTCATCTTGCATTATTGAAAGCGTCATATCAGTTTAGAAACTCATTACTCATGCAACTAAAATATTAAGTAAACTGCTGGTAATATATTTTAAAAATCCTTCCAAGGCCAAACAAACTTTAGGTATCGATTATGGAAGAAATGAAATGACACATATAGAGATAAAGTTTTCCGTAAGCAATTTCTGAGGTGCCGAATATAAAATAGACGTTAAATTTTAAGGAATGGAATGTTCACTTGACTTTTGAAGTATCAAACGAAATTTTAAAATGAGAATAAAACATAAAGATATTATTCAGCAAGAAAATTAAAATACACGGATGAGTGTGTGGTATGCATAAACTATTATAAATAGTAACAAAACACGCTTTAACAATTAAAGTCCCTTTGCTGTCCATACGAAGAACTGTTAATACTTAATTTTTAAATTTGCAATTGAACTAATAGACACTGAGTAATTTTGTTAGCGAAAACAAATGGATTCCCACGTTTAAAATAAACTGGTTGACTGTTAATAAATATTTGTTTCCTTTGTAAACCAACAACTGCGCAGTAGAAGTTCTTAATAGTAGCATCTATGTCAATTGTATCTGCTTTCCGAAGTGAACACAATATTGTTACGAACCAATATCCAAAATTCTAAATTAAATTATTATTGTTTCATAGCTGTGTAATGTGATTTCAATTAGTTGCATACACATTTATGTTGCAAGTAGTGACGTCATTTTACTCAGCAAATTCAAATTACATTAGAATATTAAATCAGGCAATATGGAATAAGTAATACGCTTGATAAGGGAAATTGACTAATAACCAGGTCATCGCTTATGGGTGCAAAAGGGAATTTATAAAAGGACACTTAAGACTGAATCATAAAAATAGTAAGTAGTGAATAGTTGGCAGTTTTTGGTGGGTGTCTGATAGAAGAGAGTGTTCCCAATATCAAACCCAGCAATGGTGCTGTACCTGTCTGCATTATTGTAAGTAGTTTAGCATAATGTTTTAGGATAAGCTGTTATAGTCTTGTAGAACGTACAAATGAATAAATCAAACCATTTTATATAAGGGTGTTGTTTCTCTGGTGATCCCGGCGATAAGGACAAGGGGCTCCTTATCAGTTACAGCCCGTAGGCGTAACAATATGTCTATTATTTCACGCTAAAAGTAAATTGAAAGTTAATTACTTTGGCAACCAAGTATTAGGTCTGAAATTCTTTAGCTTGTCCTAGATCGATAACGGAAGCGTAGCATATGACTTTTATTGCTGTAGTAACTTATTCTGTACTGAACTGTTACGACGATTTGACAATTAAAGACATCAACCTTTAGTTAGTCAAGTACTAGTATGTATGAGTAAGTGTAAATGTCTATGCCCGTCGATCATATACGCTTGCATGAGTATGCTCCGTATGTGTATTCGCTTATGAAGCAATAGGTGTTTGAGGGTATGTATGTGTGAGTATATACGAGGAGGGTTCAAATATGTCCCGGAATTTGGCTGCAACTTTTTATTTTACTGCAATAAGTATATAATTTTTACACTATTTCTCGACGTTTTCACCCTCTAAGTCTATACATTTTTGCCATCGTTGTAGGAGTTTCATAATGCCACTTTTATAGAACGTTTTTGGCTGGGCGCGAAACCACTTATGCACAAACTCGGCAACATCATCATCGTCTTGAAATTTAGAGCCACCCAATGCCTCTTTCAGGGGTCCAAAGAGATGGAATCACATCGTGATAAATCCGGACTATAAGGTGGATGTGGAAGAATCTCCCAATGCATTTTTTCAACGGTATTTGTAGTCAATTGGGTAGGATGAGGCCGGGCGTTATCGTGCAGGAGAATGACACTCTTGATTGAACGGTTTCCCTTTTGAACGAAATGCAGGCTTAACTTTTTGAGTGAGCAAGTCAGAATAATAAGGGGCATTAATGGTACGCCGGTCTCTCAAAAAATCGGTCAAGAGAACATCCTCACTATCCTAAAAGACGGTGGCCATTACTTTATCGGCTGAAGGCACAATCTTCGTTTTTCCGGTTTTGGGGAGTTTGAGTGGCGCCGCTCTAGACCTGATCTTTTTGATTCTGGCTTAAAAAAAACCCAGGTCTCGTCGCAGGTGAGTAAGGAATTTAAAAATGCATCACCTTCATCTTGGTATCGCCTAAGAAGCTCAGTAGAGATTTCAACGCGTCGCTGTTTTTGTTCCATCTGGGTACTCATCTTGCGCAAACTTTTCGGTAATCCAGATGTTTATGGGTGATTTACTCGACGCTACCAACACTAATTTATAATGTTTGTGACATTTCACGGACAGAAATTCTTCTATTGGCAAGAATAAGGTCGTTTATCAGGTCAATGTTGGTTTGTGTTGTCGAAGTTTTCGGACGTCTCACGTGCGGCAAATTTTCGACCGTTGTACGGCCCTTCTTAAACTTCTTACACCATTGAAACACCTGGGTTTGCGATAAGTTGGATTCCCCATATTGTGCTTGAATTCTTTACACAATATCACTTGGTTTTGCACCCTCATACACAAGAAATCTAATTATTATTCGTTGCGCAACGGAAACATGAACTGCCTGCTCTGCCATGTTGACAATTACTAAAAAAAAACAATTGAAGTGGCTATGATATTATGCACGCCTTCTAGATATCCCACTGCAAGAATGTTAAGAAGGAATTGCGGCTAGGGTCATTCGTTTGGTTCTAAGAATAAAATTCCGAGTCACATTTGAACCGTCCTCGTACAGTACATACGCCCAAGGCGTTATGGGCTGTTAATGCGTATGCGTCTACCTGTTTAGATGTAGCGTATATTCGCGCACTGTGTCTATTTGGCGCCAATACTATTATACGCGAATGCGTGTTTACGAGTAATCGCATATGCATGTATATTGTTACAGTCCAGAGGATCGTTTTCGTCAGACCGCAACAAATCGTTGGCATAATCGATTGACTCAGGGCGGGGGTTCATGGAAACCGCTTACAATAGGACAATCTTGATTGTTATGGTGTACAAGGTAAGACAAAATACGCGGTCGCCACCCTTTCAAGTCACAGCTGAATAACTTACAGAGAATCGAACTTACCTTATTGTGCTTCCTCTTGAATACTTCTTGCAAAATACATGCAACTGGGAAAATACACAAAAATATCGTCATAAATAATAGTTATGTATATATTAAACAAGGTACGAAATAATTAGTATAATTACAAGCACAAAAAGGAAGGTTCAAAATAGAACCAGAGGCGCTTCTGTAAAGGAATATATATAAAACAAGCATCACAATCCAAAGTACTTTTAAGAATAACAAAATCACTACAAACACTTCTTACTAAATAACAGTATACATTGCTTGTTAGGGTCGACCTTACGGGGAGGGGTAGGGGGGATAAGAACTACTAAATTTTATATTTAAATAAGTTGTACTGGCCGGAGTCCTCCCGTCTTCCTCCCCTGGATTGGGATTCGGCAGCATGCGGATGCTCATCTGTCGGCTAGCTGATGTGGCCGCAGCTACTCTTAATCATAACGCAATTATGCATATCATCTGGTGCACCAATCCTCCAGAGAGATTGAGACCCACGTCCAACCAGTCTCTCTATTTTCACAGGGGTTGGGGGGGGGGCTCAGTCCCACATGCGAAGGGAAGAGTATCATTACTGTCCACACCCTCACGTAACAGTCAACCGATGCCATCTTGGCATTGTTGTTGCATTCATAATCATAATAATAATAATAATTCGACGTACTCACTTTTTCGATGCAATCTCTGTCGACTGACTACCTCCCGAAGTATTGCTAGGTAAATAATGATTAATCATGCTACGGACACTATGCACGCACATAGCTACCTACATTCACTACGCCACGGTTTTCAAAAACCACCCACACCATGTAGAACAACGATAATAGGACCCAGTGCCCGTAAGCCACATATAATGAAAAGTAGACAATACGCAATCATTTGGATTAACACATATAACCCTTCGTGGGATACAAACCGTAACCTCACCAGGCTCGTCGGTGCAGATATTAGCTGATATTGCCACTGCAGCCCACCTATATATATATATATATATAAACATATAAGTGGCAACACTAAACTCATACCTTGCCACAGCGTAGAGGGCAATCGCATCGCCATCAGCTTGTACATTCGCAAAATCAGTCATCACGCCAAAGATATGCATACCTACGCTTAGCCACCAACAACACTGCCTCCTGTAGACTGCCGTTGCTGACCATTGTTAAGGCTTTGCCACCCCTTCTTTTTCCCACACATACCTAACAACATGGATAACTTTTACCTTAGTTCAGCGATAGTGTGAGGCAAGCATAACAGGGTTTTCTATCCTTATTTGATGGGACGCGCCTGGGTGGAAGACGGAAAGACGGCAGTTGAAACAAAGGAATTGCACCATATGAAGACATGTTGTGTAACTGAAATAGGACTTTGGATTGAAAGCGCTGTAAGATGCCAATGTTGGAGTTACTGGTAGTTCCCCAGAGTTGTATAGCCGAACTCCATATTGACTTTATTCAGGCTTTATAGAGCAGAATTTTATTATAAATGGACAGTTGAGATCTTCGCCCTAAGAGCCAGTACATTTTTTGAACCTTAATGCCCAGCTGCTTCCTTTTCATGAAGATATGCTCCTCAAGGTCAGGCGTCGGTCTAAATAAATCCCAAACATTTTGCGGGTTCGTTTTGCGGTACTGGTGCACCTCTTCTTACAATAAAGGTGACTTGCACTGACTTTCCTTCGTTAATCTTTATACGCCATTTGTTGAACCAGAGTTCTAGTTTTTACAGATGTTGATGGAGATGGTGACTTGTGTCATCTGCAAATGTGGCTACCATAGTGGAATTAGAGGTGGGAAGATCAGCTGTAAAAAGCAGCTACAATATCGGGCCGAGCACACTGGCCTGTGGACTTCATTTGAGAACTAGATTTTCTGCATGTCGGTAGGTAACGTTATAATCGGCACAATTATACGAACGCACACAAATCCTGTAATAGAAAAAAGTGACTATCATGACTAGGAGTTTTCATGCGGCTGGTTTACACATTTGAACGTAACACTAATGTGTGTTGAATACAGTACCTTATGATACACAATACATACATCTATCCTACCATCGAATCATTTGAATCACCAACGTTTTAAATTTCATTATTTCAATGCTTCTGAAGCAAAGTGAAAGGTAAACTATTCTTTTCTGCAATTTTAGTTAATTTTTGCGGTTAGCAGTTTCCATTGGGTTAGAAAAGTTGCAAGACATACAGGAAATTCGTTTAAAGTTGTTCGAAGCTTGAAGAACTTAAGCTACTTTTAATTTTATGCTGGAAAGTATCCATAACTTACCGCTATCTAAATCCGTGAAAACACAGAGGTACCTTTATTTACACTAAAATGCCTTCTAAAGATGTTCTACATACTTTACCTATGACTTGTGCCATATACTGTTTGGTATCTTTGATTACATCGCAGTTGTTGTGCTTCTTTACTTCTTATGTTGCCGTTCAATATCAAATATTGAAGAAATACATTAGACAAATTTCGGATATCGGTAACGACTAGATAAGGAAGGTGTTTTCGATTCAATGGATTAATTTAGGATCTGTTTTATAAATTCGTCATCCAACCGAAATGAGTATTATACAGAAAAACATAATATATTCCTTTAAAGTTCTTATATTGTAAGTCGAGCAAAATTTAACACCTACTGCCGGAAAATTTGAATTTCGTCCCTATCTGTATCTTTCCAGCGTGACATACGATTAGCGCGAGATTGCCTACTAGATTGTAAAAGCTACGTTGCATATCTGTTAAGTTTCCAAAACCATTCGATCGATAATATCATGGTTAATTATTGTTTTAAATACATCAGCTGGTTAAATCTCCTGGTTTTCTGGTTGGATATTTTGTTGGCAGCCTGACTGACCAGTAAAAAGTAATCGTGCAATATTCATAACTTCAGTAAACCAAATTATATATTGTATGCTGTCAGCATTGGTGGTTTCTTCAATGACTTCAGAACTATCACTACCTTCGTTCTCTTCATCACTCGAAGCCATATTTTCAGAAGAGTAATTTGGATCTCCAATATCAAACTACAAACTACAATTCGAGCTGCGTTTTCTCTAACTCTTTGATGCAATGTGCTGTTGTAAGGACGTGTTTATATGTTATAAGCGTTCCTGAACATCCATATCCCATGGACGTTCCCATAATGTTTCTGTATTCCAGCAACGCCATCCACGGAAACTCATCGATGGCTGTTAGTTCTCCGTCCATAATTTTGTTAAATATTTGGTGACCACATACTTCTTCCACATTATTTAAGGGATTCTTAACTGTGCTTAAAAAACTATTTTAATAAAATTATCGGTGTGATTATTGAAAGGTACTCACTGCTCTTTGTAAAAGTACATAAAGTTATTATTAGTACCATAAATATCATTTTGGATATGCACACATCACTAATCGGGGGTCACGATGACATTACTATCAGAGCGTTTTGCATCGTTATCTTCAGATATAATATACGGGAGTTGCTAGAACTATCACTCATTTTGTCAATTTTAGCTTGTAGTTCGGCATCGATTAGTGACCTTTTATTGTTCCATAATGTAAAAATAAACAAATAAAACAAATAATAATCCACTATAACACTGAATGCAAATTGCACATGTGAAAATGCAAGTCTAAACTTGTGTGTTACCCACACGAGTCATGAGACGTTGTGCTAAAAAAAATTACTACAGTGTCCAATGTAGAGTAGTTGCAATATCTCATGATCCGCGAATTGCGCACCGCCGGGAGTGAGAAGGCTGTAGAAAAGGACGCCCAAACAGTGTTTTCGGCTCAACCTAAAAACATCAGGCTAGCATGTAGGGCCAAATTGAAAACAGACTGCAAATAAATGTGTAATTTAACTCTTTAACGTTCACTAAATTAATGATAATATATTAAATAAACCACTTCCCCAAAAGAAAATGAAATAAATAAATGTAAATATTTTGAAATATTAAAGGGAAGTATGAATATGTTGTATTACAGCTGATAATTCCAATATTAGGTTAGGTTTGTGCAGTCAATTTTATTAAATTAAATGATAACGTAGTCGAAAAATTATATTATATCTTTCACGTACCTAAAATTTTTTTTCTTATTCTTGTTACAGGAATTAACTATTAATTTGTAGAATGCTTGTTTTATTTGTCTGAAGAAGGTCCTATGGGACTCGAAATATAATTTTTCTACTACGTTATCATTTAATTTAATAAAATTGCTTGCACATCCCTAACCTAATATTAAAGGGAAGTGTTTTCATTTAGCAAAAATCAGAACACAATAAAACAAATTATAGGTACATGAAGTCAAATTTAATGCAAATATCGTACAACACGATTACACAATTAAATATTATACATAAATTCATATTGAATGCAAATACAGTCCATATTAAAATGAAAGGAATGAATGTAAACAATTTAAGTTAAATATCAAAGTGTCTTCAGATAATATAAAGCAAAAATTATATACAATTATAATGGTTTACAACCTAAATCGTCTTCATCGTCAGACGACCAATACAGTTCTGAGTCTACCTTCGCTTCTGTATTGTTATATTTTCCTCAAATATTCAAGTCGTTTCGCTCGGATTTCTGTTTTCTCAATCAGCACTTGTCGATTATCTTGGCGTTTTTTCCAACGGAATCCTATTTTATGCACTAACTTTCTAAAAGAACGTATCTTTCCAGTAAAATTAATGCCTTCATCTTTCACTGCTTCAAATACAGCCTGCATCGTTGGTCTTCTTTTGTGAATATTTGCAAATCTATAAATAATTGTGCGTACAGTTTCTTCTTCGTACTGATCCAACGTAGACCTCGGACTGCTTTTATTGATGGTTTTCCTTGGGGAAGTAAATTTGCCACCATCTGGTTGTAGCCTGCCTTCCTTATCAATTCTTTTGACGGTGGCTGATCCAACGCCAGTTGCTTGCGACACCCTTTCGATCAAACTGCTTAAAGGAATAGTAAGTTCTTTGGCATCCTTTTCTTCCTTCATAAATTTATAAACGCTGTAAATAATATCACGGCCTTGACTGTGCACTGTTCGTTTGGCGTTGCTCATAATTACTAGTGATCTGTAAATAAACTTTAATTAGTAAAATGGCTAAACAGAATATTATTACATTAGATATGTAAAAATGGATTTCAACAAAGTAGAACTTGGTACTGCCAATAGAATATTATTGTTACTTACTGTACAACAGCTACTGATGCGAAGTTTTTAAACAACGAACTACTTTTGCAAAGAAAACGCTGTAGGTGGATTATAACCTAAAAACAGTTTTAATAAGTATTCCATAAAAATGTTTTAAATTTGGGTACTTCTACTTACAGCTACACAGTAAATAAACCGCTGTAGTCTTCAAAAAGACTGTTTCTTCTAATAACGCAGGGAAATTTAAATATAAACAAGGGAAAAAATCGCACGCCTAAAAATGACAACAAATATTTCCGCAACGATATTTTCAAGTTGGTCTTTAGAACAGTTCGTGACGTCAGTTACATATTTTGGTTTACTGAGCACGCATCATGAGATATTGCAATGCCTCTAGATAAGTTGTTTTCATAAGATGCTGTACGTTGGTAGGCAGCAGCTAAATAGTGTAAATATATTTCTCGACATTGCTATACACTTTTCTGAGTTATTTTTAATTTAACGTTTATGGATACAATTAAATAAATCTAAGCAATTTCTTGTTTTACTGCTACGAGAGCTTGTATCTGAGCAGCTTCATTCGGATCATTTTAAAAGCGTAAAAGTATAAAAAGACTTCCTCCATTTCGCAGACTGCTCTAGTTGGTGATGATAGCTGTCGAGATTCTTAGATATATAACCCCCTTCAAATTTATTTCGTGAATGCGCCAGCAGTAAATATTCTACTGGCATAGCAATTCGTGCAATATGAGTTGTATTCGTTGTAATATTAGAGTTTTACTCAAGTACACATATAACTGCTTTAGCCGTTTAAATTAGAATCTATAGAATATTTCTCTTGAGGTTCCTTTGCTGAGGAAATATACCTTTTCGACGAGTATTGCGATCAACTTGTACCATGTCTATATCTGTATACAAATCTAATACACATTCCTAATACTAGAATAGAACAATTGTTACGCCACCCAGTGCTAAAGTAATGAAATATATGCTACAGTTTTATATAACCAAGAATGTATATTTAATGAATAAAATTAAATTTTAAATGTAAATCTGAACTGGCAACTAATATTTTATAACATTTTTGGTAATGAAAGTTTGGCTAACCATTTGTAGAAATCTTATTTTGAACGTTTTCTCCACCATTATGATTTTGATATTTTCAAAAGCTTAGAAGAAACATTTTTTTTTAATTTGTTGCATTGGCGTTTTGTTCACAAAACGTAAGTTATTATCTGTTCTTGTTGTCATTGAAAAATTCCATTTGCAATTCCTCTGAAAACGCAATATTTTTATGAAAATTAGTGACCTGGGTTGTTTCTGATTGAATGAAACGATATAAGCAATAACTTCTATCGCAATAATATATTTTACTTGCACTAATAATTAATATGTTAATATACTACAAAACTAAATTCGTTACATTTTGTCATCAGTCCACCAGTGAAACGAATCAAATTCCTAAACTGTAACATATACAAAATCCGAAAAATTACAAAAATGAGTTTTTATAATTGATTTAAAAATACAAGTTTTTAAAATGATGTTAATCCTCGTTAATTCCCTAACAAAGTATTTTTTCCAGCAAAGTGTTTAATCATTACTGTCCAAATTTTAGCTTTTTTTATTCGTAGTTAGTTTTTAGGCACATTGATATACGAAAACCAGGATATTATTAAGAGATCTGCGTATCGATATCTCAATATACCGAATATCTACTTCTATATTTCGTTATCGTTTGGACTTGTATCTGTATGTATTACTCATAGATTAATAAAATTTATTTCATAAACGCTATGTCTTTTATTTTGTAACTAGTTTTTTGGACCGAATGTAAACAAAATATAAATGCATCTCAAACACTTGAAAAACAATAAAACTCGTGAACACTACAGAAATGGGCACATTATGATCGATTGCAGGAAAAACAAGGCTTGAAAGCGTAACTAACAGAGACTTCAGAGAACATAAGGTATAACCGAAAGGATGGAAAAACGAAGAAACGGCTGGAACAAGCATGTCGATAGCAACGATTCTGACAGCTCGATAAAAGCAGCAAAAATATTAACAATGCTTGGAAAACTAAATAGACACAAGCTCTCCAGAAGGTGCCAAGTAAGTTGGTTTAATATAATTAGGGAACATACCCTGACAGGAAGTATTGTGACTAAACAGATTAAGGTTTAATTAAAGATGAAAGAAAAGTAAATAGTGGAAATTTAATAATTTACAGGGTGTCAGAGAAGTCAATAAGACAATTAGAAGTGGTGAATCTAGGTGCAAAATGAAGTCACATAGTCCTGAACCACTTTTGATTTCGGTTTACAGTTTCTTTATAAATTAGTTTTAAAATTGTAGCTCCGCAATATGTAAGAAAAGAACTGCTGGAGTGTTATTATTATTGCTAAGCATATTAATAATTATCGCATTTTTAAACTATGTAGTGTTTGACACCAAATATCATTATTCCAGGAAATGGAATAATTTGCTGTTGTTATGTTGTAAATAATAGTTTTATTAAATTTTTGGCAGTTGCTTTTAATTGTTTTTGGTTTGAACAGCACTGGGTCGCACCAACATTTTTTGAAATTGTATTTAGTTTAGAAAAGTTATTGCTGGAAAAAGAAATGTATAAAACTCCACATTGGTTTTCCCATTAATATTAAATATTTGTTGTCAGCAGCTGAAACTGGGAATGTATTATTTGAATAAAATAAAATTGAAGCATTAATTTAGCTACTAATTTATAAAGGTGATACTAATTCTTTCTATTAGAGAAGTTTGTAACAGCTGGCTAAGAGCTATTTCATCTGGCGATAAATATAAGTTTCAAGAAAAATATATTAACTAGTATCTGTTTTAACCCCTGTAAAAGCTGTTTTTCTTTACTCATATATAAGATATAATTTTTAATCATGCCATTCTGTACTTTGAAGTGTCTACCAGCAGTTCTCGACATTTAATAGTGTTTAGTTTACGGTACTTGGCAACTCGGCAAAACAACAATACACTGGTTTAATATTGTCAAACTGTGACAGAGAGCAACTTGAAAATATGTAGCAGATGCATTAAGTTAGTACACTGAAATGCTTCGGTAAGTTTTTCTTGAAAACGGTACATTTTTTCGACATAATACAAGAACATCTTTTTTTATGTAAAAACAACTTCAGTATCATAAACTTTAACCCTAAGAACGAAAACGTTAATAACAAAAAAATTACGATAAAAGACATACGAAAAAATCTGCTGATAGCGCCCTCTGCCATATACGGGTGTCCCAGTACTAAGGGGCCATACGGTAATAGCAGATTCTTTGTGTACAAATATTACGATTTATCTAATAAACCATAGTCCAAATGTCAATAATAACCGAGATACAGGGTGTCAAAGTTAAATTTTTATTTTTGATTTTTTCAAATAATTTTTGAACAAGTGTAAATAATTCAACAAATTTTGGAAATTAGGGGTTTTTTGACGCGAGGAATTCAAATTTTTAACTGCTTTTCTGTTACGTAGTAGAGGGCGCCACCTACGGCACTTTTCTACTCTTTAACACACCATAACTTTTTTGTGCTTCAGGGTATGACCTTTTTTCGCAAAGATATCGATTTTTCATCCTTTTCTACGTAAAAATGATATACTTTATTGATGTCGCTACTAGCAGCCGTTTTCGAGTTATATGGGTTTAAAGGTTTCACTGGATTGAAATCTTATGGATATACAATTTGTACTTAGTCAACAAAGGTGGCTGTAGATGTTTCCATGGCATGCGATCTGACAATTGCTGTTGTTAGTTCACTTCTTTTGTTATTTTTGATGTAAATTTTTTAAGTTGAGTTGATTTAAGTAGTTGTTAAGTTGTGAAGTTTAAATTTACAACTTAACAACTCAAATTAAAAAATTTACACCAAAAATAACAAAAGAAGTGAACTAACAACAGCAACTGTCAGATCGCGTGCCATGGAAACATCCACAGCCACCTTTGTTGACCAAGTACAAATTGTATATCCATAAGATTTCAATGCAGTGAAACCTTTAAACCCATATAACTCGAAAACGGCTGCTAGTAGCGACATCAATAAAGTATATCATTTTTATGTAGAAAAGGATGAAAAATCGATAGCTTTGCGAAAAAAGGTCATACCCTGAAGCACAAAAAAGTTATGATGTGTTAAAGAGTAGAAAAGTGCCGTAGGTGGCGCCCTCTACTACGTAACATAAAAACAGTTAAAAATTTGAATTCCTCGCCTCAAAAAACCCCTAATTTCCAAAATTTGTTGAAATATTTACATTTGTTCAAGAGTTATTTGAAAAAATCAAAAATAAATATTTAACTTTGACACCCTGTATCTCGGTTATTATTTACATTTGGACTATGGTTTATTATACAAATCGTAATATTTGTACACAAAGAATCTGCTATTACCGTATGGCCCCTTAGTTCTGGGACACCCTGTATAGTAAAGCCTACACGTCCGAAAACTTCGACAACACAAACCGACATTGACCTGATAAACGACCTTATTCTTGCCAATAGAAGAATGTCTGTCCATGAAATGTCACAAATATTACCAATTACTATTGGTAGCGTCGAGGAAATCATCCATAAACATATGCATTACCGAAAAGTTTGCGCAAGATGGGTACCCAGATTGCTGACTATGGAACAAAAACAGCGACGCGTTGAAGTCTCTACTGAGCTTCTCAGGCGATACCAAGATGAAGGTGATGCGTTTTTATAATCCCTTACTCACCTGCGACGAAACCTGGGTTCACCATTTTACGCCAGAATCAAAAAGATCAAGTCTAGAGTGGCGTCACTCAAACTCCCCAAAACCGAAAATAGCGAAGGTTGTGCCTTCAGCCGGTAAAGTAATGGCCACCGTCTTTTGGGATAGTGAGGGTGTTCTCTTGGCTAATTTTTTGAGAGAACGACGTACCATTAATGCCCCTTATTATTCCGACTTGCTCACTCAAAAAGTTAAGCCTGCATTTCGTTCAAAAAGGAGAAACCCTTCAATCAAGATTGTCATTCTCCTGCACGACAACGCCCGACCTCATACTACCCAATTGACTATAAATATCCTCGAAAAAAATGCATTGCGAGATTCTTCCACATCCACCTTATAGTCCGGATTTATCACCATGTGATTTCCATCTCTTTGGACCGCTTAACGAGGCATTTAGTCTAGTAAAATTAATTCAAAAATTGACCATACCTCAACATCCAAAAAAAAAGTTCTACCCTGCGGCAAATTGTTCCATAGCCTCCTCGTAGTAAGTGATAAAAAGTTGCACGACCTAGAGCGTCGGGTTTGTTAGGGAGGGGGTGGAAAGGGGGTAAAATGGTATGTTTCAACAGTTCTTCGCAAATATCTCGAGAACTATGAGGAATAGCGGAAACGTCATTATATACAAAATTAATCTACATTAAATTTCGAACAAAAATGGTCTTATGCATTTTTGTGCTCCAGACGCGGGTGACGGAGATATGGAGGGGGTAAAATCACATTATTTTCCAGTTAGCCAAAAAAGCAAGAATGGCGCACTATGAAGTTGTAGTTTTCGCTCAAGGTGTATTCCATTATTATTCTCTTATATTATAGTTTCCTAGTAACGGAACAAGGAGGAGTTTAAAGGTTTAGTAATGACGTTACTTCCGTGACGCCGTTCTCTCATCGTTTCTCCGTTATCAGCGTTCCCCAATCCTCAACTTCGAGTTCATTATTAATATCATATAGTTCGAGTGTGCATAATAGCGCTATATAGTTGAGTACGTGTAAAAGATGATGGAATGTGTTTTGATACCATGTGTTGATAAAGGTGGTCAACTCATTACTCTGACCAGAAAGGGGGTTGATAAAATCATACTGTGCAGTGATATTCGACGGGATGGAGTTAAAGATAAGTTTATGGCTAATGCCTTCCTCCAAGTGCATAGTAAATGTCGAGAAAAATATATAACACGTCCAAGGCCATCAGAAGATAAGTATGAGGTTGTCCCTTCAAAAGTACCTCGTGTTTCATTTGACTTCAAATCTTTATGTTTCCTGTGTGGTCGCATATGTAAAGATGTCTCTAAATGCAGAAGCACTACTCAAGAAAAGTGGAGTTTAGTTGAGAAAGATAAATTAATCGACAACGTTCGAGATGCAGCTACTAGCAGACAAGACTCTTGGGGGGAAGAGGTGTTGTTGAGGGTCGCTCATGTCATAGACCTCACCGCTTCTGATGGGAGGTACCACTGGTATTGTTACCAGAAGTTCCAGAAACCAGGTACATCAAAACCAGAAAAAGGAACAGCAACAAAAGGAGGGTCAACCTCTGATGCCAATAGGGAGGTTGGTTTTGACAAATTATGTGATTACATAGATGAGAATGATGAATGCCAGTATAGTTTGGAAGAATTGAACCAGAAATGTATTGAACTGAGTCCTGAAGTTGAGCCATATGTTGCCGTCCATTTGAAAAGAAAACTTGTCCAGCGTTATGGTAGCGGTATACATTTTGCAGAATTATCTGGGAAAAGAGATGTTGCTTGCTTTACCGGAACAGCCTCTACTATTTTATCAGAAAACTGGTACAAAAACAGAAATAAGGACAATAAAGTACAGGAAGAGTTGCGGATGATTACAACTGCAGCTGCTATTATTCGCCGCGAGGTGAAATCTCGATGCTACGACTGTTCACAGTTTCCAACTGTTGATGAAATTGCAAGCGGAGGTGGTGACTTGGTTCCGGAATTGCTCAAGGTGCTTATATATGAAATCATTAAGCCTACTTCTAAACGACAAACACCCGAGAATGTAGAACGGATGAAGAAAATTAATGACAGAAAAACTACTACTATCTGTCACAGCATAATTTCTGCAGTCCGTCCAAGGTCATTTGTGTCTCCCGTCCAACTCGGGACGGCTGTGTCTTTACACAGGAAATTTGGATCCAGGCTTTTGGTTGATGTGCTCTGCAATATCGGTGTGTGTGCACCTTATAGTGAAGTTTTGAAATATGAGAGATCGGTAACCGCTCAACAAAACACAAAGATTGACAATGGATATATGCAATTCGTTTTCGACAATGCGGATTACAATGTGCACACTATTGATGGGCATAACACTTTCCATGTTATGGGTGGAGTTGTTTGCGTGACACCTAAATCTGCCCTTCAGGCTGAGACAAATGTGCCTCGGATAAATGTTACTGCTCGTGCCGTGGAGAATTTTGGTCTCTTTCAGTTACAAACATATAAAACCCCAGGGACATCTGGTTATTCTACAATAGCTGCTTCAGGCATGGCCTCTCAGGTTATGCAGATAAAACCTGTGTCAGCTTTACATGATCGTACCTTGAATTTGTTTTGGTTGGGTGGTACCTGGTTGGAAGGCCCAGGATGTAAGCCGGGTTGGAGTGGTTGTATGCAACTTGTGTATGCTACCAATCAGTACCAAACTTCAGCAGTGGTGCCGCTTCCATTCATGAATTTAGCTCCCTCAAACCCATCAACTATATACACTGCCCTTCTTCAAGCTGCCGAAAAGGGCGCTGCAAATGGACAAAACATTACGATGGTCACATTCGACCAGCCCTTATACGCTAAAGCTCGGGAAATGGTAGCTGGCGCTCCTCTTGACAGCCCTTTGAAATCTCTCTTTATTCGACTTGGAGGTTTTCATGTTTTACTATCGTTTTTGTCAGCAATCGGTTTCATTATGGCGGGAAGTGGTTTGGAAGAGTTATGTAGTACCGTGACTGCGAAAAACAGTGTTGTCCAAATGATGCACGGAAAATCCTACTCCAGAGCAGTTCGTGCTCTCTACCTAGTTGAAGAGGCTCTTATTACCGTATTTCTGAAGACAAATGAGGCTTCCCTAACTGTGAACAAGGATGAGTTAAAGGCTATCTACTCATCTTTTAAAGTTGGTAATGCACTGCCCGATGATATTGCTGATTCCGCAATTGTGAAAAACTTTGTGGAAAAGTTGGACAGGCAGCTACAACACTCGAAAGAATCAGGACGAACGCAAAAACTATGGATTCAGCTCATAGAAATGGTTGAACTAGTTCGAATGTTTGTTAAGGCAGAAAGGAGTGGAGACTTTTATCTTCACATTTACTGTTTATATCTCATGCTCCCTATCTTTCATGCATCTGGTCACTTGAACTACGCTAAATCCGCGCACGTGTACCTCCAAGACTGTCTGAAACTTTCTACTTCCTTGTGCGATGCAGAATATGACATGTTCATTACTCGTGGATACTTCACCATCCGACGTACTGAGAAGTTTTGGTCAGGAATCTGGAGTGATATGACCATTGAGCAAGTTCTGATGAGATCACTGAGTAGTAGCGGTGGCATGACTGGAGGAAGAGGAATCACACCATCAACTCTTGCAACGTGGGTTAACTCCATGCCAACCTGTTCTAGGATAATTGAAGCAATGGAGGAATTTGCAGGAGTTCACGGTGCTTCTTCAGACCAGCACATTGAGCTGCGTGAGGCGAATCAGAAGAGGAATTCCAAGGACTTGCAAACTTTCATTTCATGGCTAGAAGAACACAACCCCTTTTTGAAACCCCCTGAACTGTCTTCCTTATCAACAGGGGTTGTGGCAGATGGAAAGGTGAATTGTGATGAGGCATTCGAAGTTGGAGCAGTAGCGTTGAAAGAGATTGAGGGGAAAAAATTCAGTAAAATACACCTCAAGAGAAAGTTAGCTGTGAAGTCTCTTGCAACCATCACCAAAGCAATGACAATACGTGATGATACTGTATGTGTAAACCCTGACACCCTTCTACACCGGATGGTGTGCACAGTACGGACTGATGAGCAGCTGTCCGAAATTTTCAAATACGAATTATGTGCTTATCCTACATCTCTTTTTGAGGAATCTGGCTTGATGAGGAAGGGTAGTAAATCTTCAATGGTCAAAGTATTGGTGCCTGCAGCAAATGAACCGTGTGACATCACAGATCCAGGAGGAGTGTCATATGTTATTGATGGAGGGCACCTCCTCCATCGTGTTGTTTGGCAACGCCCAGCTACCTTCAAACAGATTTGTCAGCAATACACTGGCTATGTCATTTTTCATTATGGAAAAGCTCATGTTGTTTTTGATGGTTATGGGGAGGAACTTAGCACGAAAGATGAAGAACATTTGCGCAGATCATCCACTACTACACATGTTGAAGTGAAGGTAGAAGATGCTATTAATGTCACTCTTGGGCAAGTAGAATTTCTTTCTAATGGTAAGAACAAGATGCAACTGATTGCTCTTCTCACACTACACTTACTTCAAGCTGGTTGCACAGTACTTCACGCAGAAGGTGATGCTGACACAATGATCGTTTCAACTGCAATTGCTGAGTCAGAGAAAGGAAAACAAGCTATTGTGATTGGCGATGACACAGATTTATTGGTCTTGTTGATTGTTCATGCCCCAGCCAACAAGCACTTGAAGATGGTAATACCAAAGAAAGGTAACCAACAAGAAAAAGTCCACTGCATTGGAGACATTCAGCGTGGTATTGGGGAGATGAAAGATGTTCTCTTAACGGTGTACGCTTTCACCGGATGTGATACTGTCTCATCGATTTATAAAAAGGGGAAAATAGCGCCTTTCAAAAAAGTGAAAGCCTGTAAAGAGCTTCGTACAAAGTTAC
Source organism: Limonius californicus (assembly GCA_014611495.1). NCBI lineage: Eukaryota > Metazoa > Arthropoda > Insecta > Coleoptera > Elateridae > Limonius > Limonius californicus. The sequence continues at coordinate 19,135 of JABXWE010008788.1, read as the reverse complement.
GTACATTCAACGACCAAAACGCTGACCCAGATGCGGTAGCTATAGCTGGAAACCACTTCTTCCTTTCCTTATTTGCATCAAAACATGACGCTGACGATTTGGATACTTTGCGCCATCAATGTTACTTGCAGACCATCGCAAAGCAACCTCTACATTCAATGTTCAGGTTGGCTGTACTTCCCCCCACTTCAGCAGCTGCACAACAACACTCATATAGAGTGTACCATCAAGTGCAGCAATGGCTCAACGTGAAGAAAGATCCACTAAAATGGGGTTGGAAAAACATTGGTGGTCATCTGCGTCCACTTACAACCACAAAGGCAGCTGCTCCTGAGGAATTACTCTCCCTCATTGCTTGCACTTGCAATGAGGGATGTATCCGAAACTGTGAGTGCCGAAGGAGCGGCTTGAAATGCTCAAACATGCGCAGGAATTGCTCAGGACATGGGTGCACCAATACTGATCCACTGATTCTTGACGACATCGATGAAGATAACCTTCAAAATGAAAAACACCTTCAAGATTTGTTCCCTACTACAGACGACTTCTGTAGGAATGATTATCTGATCTAATATCTTATTTTTCTTCTCTCTCTCTCTCTCTCTATGGGTTTTTCCCGTTAAGGGTTTGCCGTTCTCAGGTTCCAATGTTGTCGGTCTTCCCAGTCGCCCTCATTTAGTCCTCGTTCCATCATTGCGTTTTTCATGCAAGTTTTCCATTTGACGGCTGGCCTTCCTCTTTTTTTCCTGCCTCGCGGTGACCAATTTATAATTTGTTTTGGCCATCTCTCTTTCTCCATTCTCTTGACGTGTCCATACCATCTTAGTGCTTTATTTTCTAATCTACTAGTAATTGATGTTGTTACTCCCATTTGTTGCCATATCACCTCTGTTCTTATTCTGTCCCTTCGTGTATACTGGACCGTTCTTATTTTATCCCGGACTTTATTTGTAATCGGCCACATTTCTCCTCCGTAAGTTGTTACACTTTCTATTATGGCGTGAAATATGTTCTTCTTTGTTTCTTTTGTGAGGTTTTTGTTCCAAATGGTTCCATGCAATGCTCTTGTCGCTCTTTTTCCTTTGCACATATATTCTGTTTTTTTATAATTTATATTTAACCCCCACGCTTCATACTCCTCTTTCAGTTTTCTTAGCATATATATCATGTCTTCCTCGTCTTGTGCAAAAAATATCTGATCGTCGGCAAACATGAGTGAATGTAGCGTCTTTTCTCGTATTGGAATTCCCATTCCTTCGCATTTTCTGTACCATCTTTCTAAGGCCTGTTCTGCATATATATTAAATAACTGTTATTTTTCCTATTGATTTAATTACCTCGTAAGGTGTACATATAACTTTTAATTGAATAATAATATTTTGAATTTTCCATTTTTATAATAAATAAGCAATATATTTTGTTGTTAACCTTATTTATTCTTTCTACACATGAATTTCTCTTTTAAAAGGTCATATGACAAAAGATGGAGATAATTTTATTATATCGTATAATAGGACAAATGGGAAAGAGGAAAATGATATGAGATATACAAGAGGAAATATAGGTACTCTTAACTATCGGTAATGTCAAAAAAAAACGGAATGTATATAAAAACGACAAAAGCGGGTAGTAATATAGATAAGATATATATAAGATACTGTATTAATAGATTATGTATTGCTTATTTACTATTTAAATCGAAGTTTTGCTCATTTTCAAGCAAGTTCGAGAACTTTCAAGAAAACTGAAAAATAATGCCACTTTTACCCCTCCATATCTCCGTAACCCGCGTCTGGAGCACAAAAATGCATAAGACCATTTTTGTTCGAAATTTAATGTAGATTAATTTTGTATATAATGACGTTTGCGCTATTCCTCATAGTTCTCGAGATATTTGCGAAGAACTGTTGAAACATACCATTTTACCTCCTTTCCACCCCCTCCCTAACAAATCGACGCTCTAGGTCGTGCAACTTTTTATCACTTACTAAGAAGATGGTATAGAACAATTTGCCGCAAGGTAGAACTTTTTTTTTTTGATGTTGAGCTTAGACCCTAATTTTACTAGACTAGTATGGCTCAAGTACAACGCTTGCCATTACTAATTGTAAGTAGCTTACCCCTGCTGCGTACGCCAGCGACACCAAAAATGTTTCCTCGTCGCAACAAATTATATGCCGGGTAGAAATAATACTGGTTCGATAAAAATAATAAAATATCGAGATTTTAATATGGACATAATTATTCATTTTATTAATTTAGTAAACAAATTAAATTTGAACTATGGAAGAAAACAATATTAAATTATAAAAATATATATATAATTAATATAATTAATATTAGTCATCAGAGAAATTTTCATAGTCATCAGATAAATCGTCGTCACTATCGCCATGTAAAGTTATAAGAAGTGGTGCAATTCTTCGGTGTCCAAACAACTTTCACGTTCCCACCACTCTTCAATGAGATTTTCTGTATGAATCACACAGTCTTTCCAATTTTTTGCACTACACTGATTTACGGCTTCATTCCACATGTCCAACACATTTTCTTCTTTAAATCCGTTGCGGCCAATATGTTTATCGTAATATCTTTTACAGTTTGACCATATAATTTCTATAGGGTTGAACTGACAGTGATATGGCGGTAAACGTAGTGTCTCATGTCCATGTTCCCGGAGCATTTCATCAACAACATATTTTTTTCTTTCTTGTTTTTTTAGGCCATTCTTAACAATTCCAATTTAGGGCATTTTTTGGATACATAAGATGCTGTGTATTGAGCCAATCTTTAATTTGCTGCTTCCTCCATCTACCCATCGGTTGTCTTTCAGTAAGTCTCGAATGATACGATCGATGCATTATCTAATATTATTAAGGATGGCTTTTCCAGAGCTGGTATAAGTTGATTTTTCAACCATTCCCCAAATTTGTCGCTATCCATATTATCATGATAATCGGCGCTGTTTGATTTACTGGAAAAAATTAAACTTGCGCCAGGAATAAATCCGTCAGTAGAACCGGCATGCAAGACTATGTAACGCTTTCCACCGTTACCTGATGGTTTTTTCACACTTTTTGGAGTGTCATCTTGCCAAGATTTTCTGAATTCACCTTTAGAAAAAATCCACGTCTCATCAAGAAATACAACTTGGGATATTTGCTTACTTACAGTTTGCTTATAATATTTTCAATTTAATTGAGTGTTTAGGTATGCTCTAGACACGGTTTTATTTAACTCTCATTTGATTCAATACCTTTTAAACTTCCTTAGAATTTGAAAAAAAAAATTTTTTTTCTTCACCTGCTCCGACGTTGATACCCACATAGACAATAAACGAACAGATTCAAGAAACAACCACACCCTTCAACCGAAAAAGGGCAAACAACCCCAACATCCCTCCAGTCTACATCCTAAAGTTAATAAAGCTCAAAAGCAGAATACATTTGCTATGGCAGAGAACCAAGGCGTCTCCCGTAAAAAACCAGCTAAACAACTTATCACACCAGATCCGAAAGGAAATCGACAAATACCGAATAGCCACATACAAAAAGCACCTCGAAACCATTGACCCAAATAGCACAGATCTCTGGAAAATCACGAAAAGCATAACGCGAACCAAGGAAATAATACCAATTCTTGCAACAACAGATGGAACATACAGCTCAGATGAGGAAAAAAAACAGCCTGTTTGCCAAATACCTAGAAACCACATTTATGCCCACAATATCCGATGAAAACCGACCGCACGCACACAGAATAGTCTCATTCGTCGAAACACACCAACCAAACCCATCCGATTTCACTCAACCATAGGGTAATAAACACTGTGTTTATTTGCCTATGATTCAACCCACAACACCCAGCGAACTCGTTATATACATACAAGCTCTGTCAATTAAAAATGCTCCTGGCCACGACCTTATGCCGAACGTGGTTTTGAAAAAATTAACTAAAAAAAGCGCTAGCTTACCTGACGACACTATTCAATGCCTGTATGAGACTTGGATACTTTCCCTTGAAATGGAAACATGCCCACATTCTCATGTTTCCCAAATAGGGAAAAGACAAAGGCAACGGCAGCTCTTACCGTCCGATAAGCCTCCTCCCTGCGGTATCCAAATTGTTCGAACGAGTTTTACTCAAGCGCCTTCACACAACACGGAGCGAGCACACCATACTACCATCAATACAATTTGGATTTCGAGAAAGACACTCAGCCATACAACAGTTGCAAAGAATCACCGAAATTAATAAGCGAGGATTTGAAAACAAGCAATATACAGTTGCGGCATTTCTAGATATCACAAAAGTCTTCGACAAGGTCTGGGCCGAAGACCTGAAGTTCAAATTATTACATATTCCCCTGCCTCAATACCTAACAGCAGTCATCTTTTCGTTTCTAGAAAACAGAACTTTTGCAATGCGGATCAACAACGTCAAGCACATCCATGCGGGGGTACCCCAAGGGAGTGTCTTAGTGCCATTGCTGTACAACATATATATCCACGACATACCAATTCCACGCCTCAGCAAAGTAGCACTTCTAGCTGACGACACAGCCATTCTAACACAGCACGAAGATCTCCAAACGGCATTTGATAACTTGAAAACGGCGGCTAAACACCCTGGGAAACTGGCTCATCAAGTGGTGTATAACACTCAACCCTACCAAGTGCACAACCAAAATATTTACCCTCAAGCGCATTAGAGATCATCAGAACGTAGACATCCATGGTTCGCTGATCCCATGGAGTTCACAACACGAAGCTGTAAAATACCTAAGGGCTCACCTAGATATGCGACTAACTTGGAGCGACCATCTAAACAACAAACTTACTCAAGGATACAACAGACTAAAGCAGCTGTACCCACTCATCAACAGAAATACGCCATTACGTAAGGAATGTACCACACTGCTTTACAAAACGATCCTCAGACCAGTAATATCATATGCCTGCCCAGTTTGGAGCACGACATCCAGAAGCAATATTAAAAAGCTTCAAGTGTTTCAAAACAAGATTATGCGCATGTCGGTGACGCGCCCTGGCATATAAGAAACTGTGAAATCCATTACGAGCTGTCAGTAGACACCATTGAGACATATGTAAAAAAACTCACCAAAATCTTTGTCCACAATCTGTGCAGAAGCGACAACACCGTTATCCAACAACTCGGGAGCAAGAATATTCACAGGCGCCTCCGATGGAAGTTACAAGACTTAATAGAAAGCTCAGACAACAACAGTGAGTGAGTGAGTGAAGTGTATATATCAGTTTCGAAGAAACACGTTCCTTCTATGATATGTCTTTCAATTAAAACAAGCACAATGTAAGAACTGAACCATGTATAAGACTATACAGTGTTGAGCTGGTTATCTGATATTTAAAAAAAACCTGCATTATTATAGAATGTATACATGTACATCACAGACAATGTCTATTGTCACTCACGTTGAAATTAAAGTTTCAGTGAGTGAACTTGTATTGCGTATACCTACTATAATGATATCAAAGAAATGTGTAAGAGTTGATAAACCGGGGTATTGCTGCAATGGCAAGTGATATTTCAAAAGTAGAAAATGATGACACCGAGGACAACGATTTCGAATTGAATTCTGACGAGTAGTCCGGATTCAGTAGTGATGATGATGATGACGATAATACAGAAGATGCTAACGATAATGATAATTCAAACCCGACCTCTGCGTCAACACGTTGTTATATTGCTCCAAGTGGCATAGATTGCAGCTTGGAACCTCCAGTAAAAACAAAATTCAGCCACATAATATTATTCGGCGTGCACCAGGATTGGTAAAAAACATAAGGCTGCCACACCAAAAGCAGCTTTTCAGTTATTTGTAACTGAATTTATTATGCAAGAAATTGTGAATTGTACCAATTTAGAAGGAAGACGTGTTTACAAAGCGAAATGAAAACAGTGGAAAGATGTAACAGTTGATGAACTTCATGTATTCTGTGGATTACTTATTTATGCTGGAGTTGACAGAAGCTCGGATGTTCCTGTAGAGAACTATTTTCTGGTGAATTTGCTAATACTATATATCGAGCCACGATGTCCATATTTTGATTTGAAGAAATACGATAAGATTAATAAATAAAAAATAATTTTTTTTACAATAATAATCTTTACTTTCATGTTTAATTTCAAATTTGCAGCATATATGTATACCTAAATAAAATTTTATGCCGATAAATTTGTTTCCATTGCAAACTAATATGATTCTACGAGGGTTGCCTTTTATATTTCGGGAATGGGCAACCCTAGTGCTGCCATCTAGCAACTGACGTCTTTATCGTAAAGTTTGACATTTTTGACGGTATACGTACCCAGAACGTTTTGACGTACGAGCATTATTTATGTTGTTTACAGTAACTTGAAAAATTCATATCGGCCAAAAAATGGAATTAAATCGTGAACATTTTCGTGCGATTATTTTTTACAACTTTCGACGTGGATTAACTTAACAACAGTTTTGGCGATGAAGCTCCATTAAGGACCAGTGTTTATCGATGGTTTACTGAATTCAATCGTGGCCGTAGTTCGCCCAACGACGAATTTTGTGAAAGTCGTCCAAAATCGATGAACTTAATTCGATTTTTGGCGATGAAGCACCATCAAGGACCAGTGTTTATCGATGGTTTACTGAATTCAATCGTGGCCGTAGTTCGCCCAACGACGAATTTCGTGAAAGTCGTTGGTCGTTGTTCCGAAAAACATTGATGCGGTGCGTGAACTGATACTGCAAGATCGTCATGTGACTTATCGTTAGATTGAGGTATCCTCGGACATTAGTGGGACCAGAATACATTCAATATTGCATGAACATTTGGCCGTAAAAAGATGCGTTGGTGTTGAATCCCACATAATTTGACAATCGCTCAAAAGCAAGCTCGTGTCAATTGGTAGCAAGAAATGCTCAAAAAATTCGATCACGGTGCTTCAAAATATGTGTATGACATCGTGTCAGGTGACGAATCGTGAATCTACGCGTATGAGCCCGAAAGTAAACAGTACGGCTTTTCCAAGGCGAGCCAAACACAACAAAAGTCGTTCGTGCTCGAAGCATTTCGAAGCAAATGGTCGCCTGTTGTTTCGGAAAAACTGGACATGTCTCAACCGAACCATTGGTGCAACGTAGTACGGTCAATTCTGAATGGTGCCTTTTTGAGCATTCAAAACGTCGATTTGATGAGTCATCCGCCATATAGTCCTAATTTGGCACCCAATGACTTCTTTTTATTTCCGAACATCAAAAATAAATTGCGAGGTCAACGTTTTTCGACAACTGAAGAAGCGGTTGATGTGTTCAAAATGCATGTTTTGGAGATACCTCAATCGGAGTGGAAAAAGTGCTTCGAAAATTGGTTCACACGCATGTGTATTGATCTTCATGGAGAATAGTTTGAAAAACAAGAAAGCCATTTTCGATGATAAATATTTGTTTTTGTTCTCTAATCCCGAAATATAAAAAGCAACCCTCGTATAGGCCGGCCCTCCGAGGCCCGGATTATGTAAATGCCGATATTGTATCGGTTATGCATCCTAGGGTTAAATTAGTTTTTTGCTTTTTTAGAACGAACGGTTGCTGTTATTGGTATTTACAGTATAAACACTAAACATTCCAATTCCAAACATTTACTTCGTAAGCGATTGTACGTTCGGATTGTCCTTGTAGCTGAGCTAGTTTTAAGCGAGGTGCACTGTATTTTGACCGAGAATTGGAAATAATATACGTATATACGGTTCCGAAGTTATTTCACACATACATTTTCGTAGAAATACGAAAGCAAAACTTCTAAAACAAAACAAACAGAATTTCCTGAAAATAAACTATAAAGTTACGAAGCTTCTTTATTTTCTAAAATATTACTTTCCTGACAGTTTATTGAAACATTCGTTGGTAGATCGGCAAAATATGTAGTGGTTCTAATCCCAGAAGAGCGCAATGCTATTGTTCTTAGTAAATCTAACACTACAATTCTGATTCCTATTTTATGAGTTAACAGGGTAGAAGGAGCAAAACAATATAGTAATTATAGTAAATAATAAGTACAGTAATTTAAAATGATGAACACGTAAAAGATGTATACTATATTTTGCTATTCGCAATTGCCATAATGAAAATAAGTTTTTATGTTCTATCTGCTACTTATTTATTTATCATCATTATCATCATCATCATAATAGTGATTCTTGTTTGTACCGCTTGCGCATTGTCGAGGCGGTGTGAGGCAAAGCTAAACTAGTTTGTGCTAGGCACAACAGGGCCCGACTTCACGGGTTACCGTGTTGGTGCGAAACCGTGTTTGACTTGCCTGATGCGTGTGGATGTTTTTGTTTGCGGTCTTCTTACTCCCCTAATGCGACCGTAATACGAAGAGGGCCATTAATTTGATCACCAATGGCAAATGGAGACCAAGATCCAGTACCGACCACCCAGGGAATTAGAAAAATTTCCGACTCCTGAAGTTATTCGAACCGGAAAGCGTTCGGACTATTACATCCAAAGTCTGGCTTTCTTACCACTGAGCCCTTACTTATTTATTTATAAAGTCTGAAAAATAATGCTTTAAATTAATTACTTAGTAACACTAATATTAATATCATGTTCATGTACGCACCTTTTTAAGAATCGTGTCGTTGCCAAAGGTACTTCTATGATTTCCAACCCATGCAGGTTATACCGGCGCAGCACATTTTGTGCCATACACGGATTTAACATACTTCACTCTTGAAAACCCAATACCCCAACTACAACTCAAACATCACAAACACTCTTGGAAAGTTATCTGCTCAGGATTCGAACCTGAGCGACTTTGGTACATTAACTTCGAAGTCAAACGCCTCGGCCACTACTCTACCACAGTCCCAATGTACGTAATTGCGACAATAGCTGTACGTTGCCACAATATCCTAACGGCAAGAGTCTTGATTTATACGGATGTTCGAATCTCGGCGGTTTCTAACTTCAGTTATTTTTCTTTTTTCAATCTTACAATATGAGGTTTTTTTACACTGCTAGTATAATTTATGTCTCGATTATGTGTTTACCATTGCTTCAACTATAACATATTTCGCTCTCTAAGTTAAGACGCTTCTTCCTTTTCGGTTAACGAAAAAATGTAAAAAGAATATCTTATTGGGCTGTGTATTAAAAAAAAATACCGAAACCTAAATAATGCAATTCGTGAGCATTAGATTTTACGCGTACAAAGCAAGGCTTTTGCGGTAACGCACACCTTATGATGCAAGCGCGTTCATCAACATATTGTTTATTGTAATAATTATCTTAAAGCCTTATTTGTGATGAATTTGCAAATAAACAGGTAGTAGATAAAGCAAGAAAATGTAATTTTCTATTTAGAGTTATTTGCAAGTAGCTAAATTCATCCATGGATATAATATACAATATTTTCGTGTTCCCCAAGTTAAACGCCTCTATTCTAATTGAAATGATATACACCGTATATTTGTTTTAATGTTATCCCATTCCCAAGACAGTCTTACAGAATATTTTGAAAATACAGGGTGTATCAGAAATGGGTACAAATATTTAAACCGGGAATAGATTGGTTCAAGTAGAATTCAAGGGTACTATTAATTTTTCAAAAATCATTAAGTTTATTTTTTTGATTAAAAAATAAAATAAAATTTTGTTTGAGAACTGCTGGTGGTACATAGAAAATGCATTTAAGCTGCATAAGGTTATTACCTAATTCTAAAGTAAATCCAAAGTGGCAAACACGTAAAAACTTGTCTGGCTTGTGATAAACTACAGAATTGGGAGGAATTACCTAATAATATTGGTTTGGGGCAGGTGATAAGAAATTTTTTTTGTACCTCTATCTTACTCTCCTTTGCATAACATTTCTTTGAACTCAAATTTTTGTTATTATTCTGCGGTATTCAAACAATTTTGGGTCAAATTTTCAATTATTATTTTCTCATATCTTGAGGGTCCCATTGCCAAAGAAATATTTTTTCTAGTTTGTATATATTGTAATCTACCATCGGATTTAATATTTGTACCTATTACTAATACACCCTGTATAAAATTAAATAAATTAAATTCTACTAATGAAAGTAAAATATAAATATGATATTTTTATGATGTATAAAGATTCGTTTCTTACCTCTAATCTCCAATATCTGTTTTTACTATTAAACTATATTTGAGGGTCATAAATTGTCAACGGTTTTTGTTTTCGGAATTAAATTATATACAAGGTTGGACAAAAGTATGGAACAATGCAAATATCTTCACTGCGGCAATCGCGATTTCGACAAAATTTTATATATGAAGGATTCGATATACGGCGGACACAGTGAAGGTATTGGCGGTGTAAAAGGACTTCCGGTTTAGCTGGAAGTAATATCAACTTTTTTATTTTAAGGCATATTAATAGAAATCTTTTTTGCTAGTTCCGTAATTTTAGAGATATTGAACAAAACACTCGACAATAATGCTTTGTAATTAGTTTTGTTAGGTGGTAGCCCATGACAACAAAACAATAAAAGCAAACAAATGAAAAACACAAATAACATCACTTGAAAAGATGCACCAAAGGCTGGGGTGGCTCATTGGTAAGAGAGTCGGGCTCTGGGTGTAATAGTTCAAAGGCTTCCCGGTTCGAATTATTACAGGGGTCGAACAATTTTTCTAACCCCCTGGATGGTCGCTACTGGGTCCTGGTCTCCATTTGCCATTGTGGATCAAATTAATGCCACTACTCGTGTTACAGTCGCACTACACATGAAAGTTAAGCACGAGTACCCACCAACAAGGTAACCTATCGTGTCGAGGGTTGTTGTGCATAGTACAAACTAGGTTAGTCCTGCCTCGACATTGCGTTATCGCTACAAACAAGGATCACGATAATGATGAATGATGAGAAGATACTCAAAATGACCACCTTTTACCAATAATTCTGAGCCTCAATTTTTCTATATTAATTGGTCGTTCGGTATAAACTCTATATTTTAAGTCCCCAAAGAAAGAAATCCAATGGATTCAGCTCCGGAGAACGAGCGAGCCATTCGATAGTATATTACTGAATTACTGAATTAAAGGATCTGTTTATTCTTTTTGACTTAAATTTAACTTGCGCAAAATATAAAAAAGTGGATCCCAAATCAGATTCTAGATTAAATAATGTATAAACAAAGCGTGAAATATGGTAAAATGAAATTTACTTAAAATGTTTTATTTTAAATAATACTTCTTTAGATTTACAATTTTAATTTAGGAATTCTTCTCTTTATCAATGAAACTAATCAAACATTGTTGCGAAAACTCATCCCGTGATTCCTCCGGTTAATTATAATTTAACATTCAAGGTAAATTCCTGCCGCCAATATTAGACATTATCTGTAGCTGTTATAAAAAGCAATGTATATTTTGAAAAATTTCATTTAAACATGCCGAACATTTAGAGACTATTTAGAGCGTAGTGAGGGGTTGCTCCGTCTTGTTGAAACTAAGTATTGTTAGGTAATTCCCCCGTTTCTTTAAGAGCAGGAACACTATCATTTCATCATTCATTGACAGCCTTTTTGTCTCACTGCTGGGCATCGGCCTATTCTCGGCCACGTGTTTCTCCTCAGCGCTAAGATAGAAACATGGGGGAACCTACAGTTTAATGTCGAATCGTGTGTGGTGGGTGCAGACAAGATTTTTATAAATCTGCATAGTAATGCTTAGGTTTCGAACCCAAGCCAGAATCGATGTTTTACTTAGAAAGCGAGCGCTCTACCAACTGAACTACCACCACACAGGAACACTATGCTTTTCTAAAAGTTCTAAATACTTTCGACTTGTTAGTCAAACAACAACATAATACAAACCAAGCAAAATTTGACAACTTTATAATACTGTATAATCTTTTCTCATTATTTTGTTTTCATGAGCTGCTAGATAACAATTACAAACGTTATTATTCAATAAAATAAAGGCATCAAACCTGTTATGTTCATTTTGGAATGTGCCGCTTTATATGAATTAATTTCTTAATTTGTTTGCCGCTTCGTAAGAATTAATATCGTCATTTTAATTGCAGTCTTATTTTGGGTTACCATTTTCGCTATTTTGTTTTGTCTTGAAAATTGAGTTATGGAAGGCCGGTTCCCTTAAACCTTGAAAGTTTCTTTTGTGTCAAAATTGCAGACTCTTGTTTTTTTTCCGCGCTCAATCTCGAACGCTTCCCAGAACTCACGTGTCCCCTTATTCTAGAATATTTCATAACGTTTCGTAATATGGGGCAATATCTTTTGAAGAGTGCAGATCCCCGTTGCATTTTTAAGTCAGTCAATTTTCGATCTCTGATGGCTCCAGTTATCCGAAAACTACATCAATCGGGAACCGTAATTACGTTAAGTGCTGCAGGGGCGGCTGCTTTTTTCGAGGGGTATCCGTTATATGTGTTCCGTCTCGCTGTTGTACCAAGGGGTATTTAACAGACCATCGGCTACTGCCGGATTATTAGGAAGCACTGGATTCATCCCCAGGAAAGGCAATTCCGTGCGAATTGGCCGGTCGCCGTTAGGCGGGTTATTTTCGAAGCCCAGCTTCCGTCGCTCTGCGGCTATTTTGTTTTACCATTAAGGAGTCCCGTCTCTCGTTTCAACGCTGCTCCGAAGAACGTTGTCTTCCTTCCCTTTTTTTTGGAAATCGCCGCCATATTGTGCCTCCCTCGCTTTAAGCCGTCCACCGGAAGTTCAAGGTAAAATCTCCCAGTTTTGTGTTGTGACAAAGAAACCTTTTTTTGCTCGCGTCAACTTGCAGACTTCAAACTTAACTTCATGTAATTACAAGAAAAAAATGACCCTCAGTCGCCATATGTGTTGTTAAGTTGTTTGATAATAAAACTACTAGATTTATATTCTATTTTTGTGAACTTCAGCCTCACTGGTGTTTCGTAGCTGAATGCAGAACGTAAATCCCGTTGCACCAGTGGCGGCGAGTCCTTTCTCTGAACGTTCAAGAATTAAAATTCTGTAATTCAAACTTTTGCGTTATAACTTGTAATTTTATTGTATTGTCATATTTTAACCATTTCATTATATGTGTTTTAAAGTTTACTGTCTCTTATTGTGTCTTTTGTATTTGTTGGTGTAAGAATTTTGCAAGCTTAAATATATAGGAGGAGGCACAATCACGGTAAGTTCCCTTCCCGTAAGCTGTTGGCTTGTCGGCCTTCCACGAGGACCTACAATCAGCTGGATTTGGAAGGTGGCGCCCACTTATTTTGACTCGCCCTGTACACAACTAAAGATTTTCTCCCATAAGCGATTTTCACGAACTCCCCCTACTCCTCTGAGCTAAGCTGTAGGCCCTTTTCCATCAAGCTAGTTACGAATCGTCGAAAAAGCTTGATTGGCGCGTAACAAACCTTACATCACTGAACTCGCAAAAAAGAGTTCTAACGACGTATCTTAAAATATATAGGTAGTCTATTTAAAATAAAAAACTTGATATCATTTGCGCCGAAACCGGAAGTTCTTTTAAGCCGCCAATACCTTCACTGTATCCGCCATATATCGAAACCTTCATAGAATTTTGTGCAAATGGCGATTGTCGTAGTATAGACTACTTTTGCCCAACGTTGTGCGTTTTTTCATTCCTGACGTTTTTGAGCAAAAAAGAACTGTTTAATACTTCTGTAAGAACTTAGAAGGCGAAACTATCCAAAGGAATTTAAAGTTCTTAGCTGATACTATACCAGCATTGAGTATTGCATTTTAAGCTACCAAACAATGTCTTCTGATATCTGTACGGGGCCATAGTATTTATTAGTGAATTTTCTTGCTTGTTTATAAAATTATTGTAAGGTCTATATTTCTCGGCACATTCGTTTTGTATGCAGACAACATAACAACGCTGCTTGAACCAGATTTCTCCTGGCAAACTACATAAAGCTGATTTATTGCTTCAAGCAGTGAGTAATGTGTATGGGTAGTTGATAACTCTGCTACTAAGCACGCTAATAATATAATAACGCTTTTGCAAGGCTACCTGCTGTAACGAAAATCCATTCTTGTTAACAAAAATCGTTCTGGATAACTAATCATGCACATCGTTGCATGTTTCAAGGTTCATAAGTATCCATTGGCCTTATTGTTTGGAGATATAATTAATACAATTTCCTTATTGTTTTTAAAACAACTTGTTATGGTATAAATAAGAATATTTTTTGTAAATGCCATACAGAAATGGTGAAACATGAAACGAATATGATTGTAGAAATGGATTCAAAAAAGTAGGCTATACAATTTTCTCTGTAGGCAAAATCTTACACAGTTTTAAAAATCAATCAATTGAAGGGGTTATGGTTAACTTAAGAGGTAAAGTTAAATTGTATCTGTTCGATAGTTCCACTTATTTTATAACTATTTGTGCAACCCTTAATACCTGGGGCTTGTGCTACTAATACGGCGTTTAAGGTTCAGACTCAATATACTTTTTTCGTTCTTCCTTTTATTTTTTTGTCGATTGTGTATGAAATGATGTAAATCTTCTAATTAATGTTCTTTCTTTTATTACAGAAAACTGGGCTTAGATCTAGTCCCACGCCAGGGGGCTGAAATGGTAGACCCCGATTCAATGTCAGTGGTAGAGCTGTATCAGTTTCACGTTTTGAGTGCTGAAAACTCGCAAGGAGCCTCAGTAAGTTTCATGTTATCCAAGTTGAGTAACAATAAATCAAAGTAAATTTTGTCATACAGTCCAGAGGAACATTAAAAAAGCGGGAATCCAAGAAAATTTTAACCCATCATATGTACTTTTGCATGAGGGATTTTGGACACCACATAGGCGAAGACACCGAAATCTTTTTCTCACTGTATGATGCTAAGAAGCAAAAGTACATTTCCGAACGATTCCTAGTCAGAATTTCCAAAGAGGGTTTCTCCAATTATGTGGAGAAGCTGCATATTAATTGCACCGTTTTTACTGTAAGTTCGCCCACAAATATTTAAATAGGATCGGGATAATTTGGGGGAAATTTGTAGGATTTAGGTAGCACGGATCTTACAAAAGAAATATATCTAGTAGCACATGTGATGAGAATCGGTAAAATGCTGTATTCCGAGAGTTCAAAAAAGACTGATAAAAATGCTCCTACTTTGACTCAAGTATTCAAAAGGCCTCATGGGGTAGCTGTGCAAAATTTAAGTGACATGGTTAATCACAAAGAAGGAGAATCTGAAGAGAAAGAATTTACATTGAAGGTGAGCAGAATACTGTATTAACAGCATGGTAAAGTTACATTCGTTTTTAATATAAATAGTTTATTTGGTGGATTCGTTATTTATTATTTATTCTTAATGATAATAACACAAACAGTTTGTCCTACAACTATAGATCTGTTCCATCTTTAGACCTATAGTTGAACCAATGTTTGTTGTTCATGTTCATGGTTTGCATGAATTATATAATAAAATTTAAATCAATTGGAGTATATTCATATTTTAAGATTCGCAGCCACTGAATAGTAAATATTGAATGGTAAATAAACAAATTGTTATTTGAAAATTGTTAGGTGATAATTATGATTATCATATGTGTGTAAAATACTAAATCAACATCCATGTATGTTATCCTTGTAAGAGTTATTGTGTTTAAATGTAAAATTTATTGTATCTTAGCAGCTGCAGTTTATCTTTTATTCTCTACACTACATAACTATTACATTATTTTGTAGGCTTGCTAATAACACGGAATGAAGTCACCTAGTCATAGGTGCTAACACTTTATAAATGAAAATCCAACTACTCAATTGTAAAGGGTTTGACTTTTTAAACATCAAATAGATGACTAAGTATGGCAAATATACGAGGCTTATTCGGAAATTAAAACAAAATTATCAAATAGAAAAAAAAATTGGTAAGCATAAATTATAGAAACCCTCTAAAATATTTCTCTGCTACAGTTGTGGTACAAGTTTTTATATACCTTCATCATAGGAGTTTGTCGTCTGTGATGAAAACCAATTTTGTACCGTCATTTTGAGGTCGTCGTTGTCTAGAAAATGGTTACAGGTTCTTAAAAAAATATTAAGATGGAGGAAAAAGTGGTAGTCACCTCGCGCGAAGGTGTGACTGGGGGATGGTAAAAAATTTCGTAATCGATTGTTCACTGAGGTGCACAGTGCGAGCCGCCGCGTGCAGATGAATGTTATCGTGCAAAAGCAAGACTCCAGCAGTCAGCAATTCGCGTCTGTTCTGAATCGCTCTTCTCAACTTTACTCAGGTCGCACCATACACGTCTGCATTAATTACTATATTCTAGCAAATCAACCGACAATATGCCCTTCCTGTTTCATAAAACACCCATAAACTAACGGTTATCGAACGTTTGCTTAAACTGTTTGGCTTTGGGGAAACTCACATGCTTCCATTGCATGGATTATTGTTCAGTTTCAACATTTGTGTACGAAATCCAAGTTCGTCGCTAGGCACAATGTAAATCATGTACTCATCGCCATCAATTTCATAGCGCTATAGGAAAGTCAATGCTGAGGCCATTCATTGGTTTTTATGAATATTCGCCAACAGCTTGTGACGCCTAGTTAATCGACGGCGACAACAAAAATAGTTTTATACACTACAAGCTATCAATCATCGAAGCATCAAATTTATAAGCAAGGTCCAGGTTTCAAGGACAAGGGTTCGACTAGCTGCAGTCGAAGAAGGGTGGTTCGATCTAAGCCTAGGCGCCACCTGTTTAAAAAAAACCCTTTCCTCCTCGAAGATAACTTTGGGTAAACAGGAACCTTCCTGGATGCGAACTTACCTTGCTTGGTAATACTAAACTTATTTTTCAAGACAGAATAAAACAATCGTAATTAACAGATTTCCAAAATATAATAATCAATTAATCAATACACGCAAAAGTATCTACAGATCTTGACAAACCACTTTCCCACTAATGAATGAAGCATAAAAAAATCAAGATCACAACCCCAAGTTGCATATAAGTACATAAATTTACATTCATTAACAAAATGAACGGACCACAGTACGTTGCTGTCTCTGATTTAATTTTTATACAGAGCTGAACCAAAATTTCCAGGGAAAGCAATAATGCGTAGATCAAGTTTAAACTGAAGAAGCATTAATCCACTTCTAAAAATAATATCAACCAAGCCACCGAATTCCCGTCTAGCATTCACGATATCGCGAGGCCTGGTATACGCAATAACTAGATTAAATTACCCAAAATTAATGGTATATGCGCACGGATAATTATAAACTTACGCAAAATTCCCCCTTTTTAGTGAACTCTAAATCAGAAATTTAATCTCGTAATCAGCAGACCATTTAACAAGTTTTCAGAATACATAAAATTATTTTAATCTGAACAAGAATTTTCCCAATTAAAATATTGAACTTAATAAAAAAATAGTCGAGTATTTATTATATTTCAACATAAATATGCCTACGCAAATAAAACGGGTTGTAGTTATTTGTCTTTTGGTGGTTCTCGAAGTTTCGTGGTATTATCAACCCAATGCATGAAAGTTAAAAAGTTGGCTAACAGACCTTGAACGTAGAATGTCCTCACACAATGGACTCGCCTCACACACACCTGCTACTCAACCCATGCAACGCCGATAAAGATGTCCCTGCACTGGAATTATCGGTCTCGCGGATTTTCCCACGTCGTTTTAAATTCGAATCAGGTTCCGGATGTTTCCACTCTTCCGGCTGCTGTTTGATGCCTAAATAAATTCAACTGTCTTAGAAAAGAAAAAGGTGGAATAAGGATCTTCCTAAGCTTACCATACGATGTTAAATTGGCAGAAGAAAAACTCTCCAAGAGTGCACTATATTAGGATTTCTCCCTGGGAAAATTTACTATCACTCTACCGTGTTTAAGTTTCCTTTAATCACTTGAAAATTCACAAATTGGAAGAATCTTCCGAGTCGTAACGACCTTAAATAAAATTCAAGCCTGCACTTCTTGAGAATTGAATACGTTCTACTCCTTAATCCAACTTCCGCAGTCTGAGAATCGAAAATTCACGATCGATGCGCAGAACACAATACGAGAACCAACTTTTGAATTCGAAAACCCGAAGTATGCCGGCCAAAACACTGTAATGGGAATACACTTTTGATATACACTGTGCGTCAGAAATCACACTTTACAAGCTTTGGTACCCACTTTGCACAAGGTTTCTGATGCTGTGGCCTATTCGTGACAATTTCATACAGTACCATAGTGAAAGTTGAGAGGAAAAATTGCGACCATTTCCGCAATTGTAAAACGCCGATCTTCACGAATTTTCTTTTTCACTTTTCCGTAAGATCGTTATTGACAATGGAAGGTTTTCCACTTCGTTCCTCTTCCTACACCATCTCTGAAATTCCTATACCTATGTCTGACTTTTCCTTCACTCATGCTGCTTGGACCACAAATTTATCATGTTTGACGGTAAATTTCGGCAGCGTTTTCGTTTTTTCTGCATGTAGAAAACGAATTACATCACAAACTTCACACTTGGCGGAATTTTCAGTCGTAGTGTTCATTTTAGTGAAGTGAATATATACGGCGTATACCCGGTAAAGTGACGTGTGGCTGGCTCATCAACCACTAAAGCACCCCCACAATCTACCAAATTGACTATATCTCTCATTCGGCGGGAATATTTAAACTTCCGCATAAGCCTCGTATATATCAGTAGTTTTATTAAGCATAATTAAACCAGTATTAGAACCATATATTTGTAATATGGGAAATTAATTTCTTATATCTGAAAGCAAAATTTCAAAAAAATTATAAGAACCACATAATATTTGTAATTTTTGTTAAAAAATATGTGAAAATCCAGATAACTGAGATTACTTTCTGATATCTGTGACTAATTTGTGATATGGCAAATTAGTTTATCATATCTGAAACTAAAAGTACATATTTTAAAATTTCACAAAAAATTTAAATTATATTAAGAATAGTCAAAACAGTATTAGAACCACATAATATGTGCGATTTTTGTTTAAAAATATGTGAAATTTATTATTTAAATGTGAAATATGTTCCAGATAATTGCGATTGTCTTCCGATATCTGTGACTAATTTGTGATACGGGAAATTAGTTTATCATATCTGAAA
>JABXWE010008786.1:0-17341 GCA_014611495.1 Limonius californicus | reverse complement strand
ATATATAAATATATATATATATATATATGTATATATATATACAGGGTGTATCAGAAATAGGTACAAATATTAAATCCGATGGTGGATTACGGTATATATAAACTAGAAAAAACATGTCTTTGGCAATGGGACCCTTAAGATATGAGAAAATAATAATTGAAAATTTGACCTAAAATTGTTTGAGTACCGCAGGATAATAACAAAAATTTGAGTTTAAAGACATTTGTACTATTATAATAAAAAATAAATACCAAAAAAAGACATGTTATGCAAAGGAGAATAAGATAGAAGTGCAAAAAAATTTCTTATCGCCTGCCACAAACCAATACTATTAGGTAGGTTAGTAATTTCTATTCAGTCTGTTGTTGAAGCTGGCAAGCAGTGTTTCTACCAAAATGGAAAATTTTGCGAACATCGAACTTACTTAACTAACTTGTTCTTATTTACCGGGAAGCTCAAGGAAACGCTCTATGGGCAAGGCAAATGTACTTAGAGCGATATCCTCAGCGCCGCATTCCAAGCAGCCGTACATTTACTAGAACAGTCCAACGTTTCCGGGATCATGGCACGTATCAACCACAAAACCATCATCGCGGTCGTCCAAGAGCAGAAAGGGTTGTTAATGTAGAACAGCATGTCCTGGAATTAGTGGAGGAAAGTGTTAGCACTAGAAGACTTACGTTACAAACTGGCGTTTCCCATTCTACTGTTTGGGGGATTTTGCGGGATCAGGGACTACCCCCTTACCACGTTCAACGCTTTGAAGGTTTGCAACCAACGGATTATGTACGTAGGCACGATTTTTGTGAATGGCTTTTTCAAAAGTGCAACAACCAACCAAATTTCCTGTTCAATTTGTTATCTACTGATTAGGCAGGATTTACGCAAAAAGGGGTGTTTAATGTCCATAATACCCACATCTGGTCAGATGAGAATCCACACGAAATAGGGGAATACAGTTTCCAACAACGGTTTTCCCTAAATGTATGGGCAGGTATTGTAGATGATCATCTTATTGGGCCATACATTTTACCTTCTCGTTTAAATGGAGCTCTGTATTTACACTTTCTCAAAGAAGTCCTACCAGAATTGCTTTCCTAAAGTTTTCTGAAGAAGAACGTCTACCTTTTTTTTCCTCCCGGACCGGGAAATCACCCCAAACCGTACCTGCATCTGTTCAACACCTCGACATTGTGCCTGTCTCCGCCTCTTTACTACAAATCAAGGTAAAGAAACTAAGGTTTTGTTGCGAAGAAAGTACCAGTTTTTTGTGTAGTGAAAAAGAAACTCCTTTTCTTTTACTCGTAAACTTGCAAAATTCCAAGTGACAGAACCTTTTTGTTGTATGTAACAAGAGCGACCTTCAGTCGCAGATAGTTTTTTGTATTACTAAATGTAAAGGTTAATTATTGTGTTATTTGTGTAAGCTCTGACGCCGCTGGCTCCGTAGTCGATTGGACTATTTATGCGTGCCAGTGACGGCGGGCCCCTTTTGCTTGAGCGCTCAATTTGACTATCTGTAAAATAGAGTTAATCAAAATCACCTTTTGCTGTCATTCTTTTGTATTGCCAATAATTTCATTATATGTGTTTTAAAATTCAGTGTATTTTGTATTATTTTGTATTTGTATTTGTTTGTGCATGAATTTTGCAAGCTTCATATATATAGGAGGAGGCACAATAAAGGTGAGTCCGATTCCTGTAGGTTGCTGGCCCTCGGCCTTCCACGGGGACCTACAATTAGCTGTAGTTGGAAGGTGGTGGCGCCCACTACTTTTGACCCACTCTGTACACAACTAGGAAGATTTCCTCCCGTAAGCGATTTCCGTGAACTCCCCCTACTCCTCTGAGCTAAGCTGCTGGCCTTTTTCCACCTATCCTGTTACGGGTCGACGGAAAAGCTCGTTTGGCCCGTAATAAGTTCCTGGGTAAACAAACACCGGATGCGAACAGAATTCACTGGCGGTGACAGGCAGATGACATGCAACAGATAATACGAGGTGGTATTGATATCTAGTTAGCCTGGAAAGTTTAGAAAAGTTAATATGGCTGCTATGGTTACAACTATGATGTTTTATAAATAAGTTGTCAAAGTTTGACATCCATAAGTTGAACGGTGATTAAACTGTGAATATTTTAAAACACCGCATGTCTGAGAAAAAGATAGAATTTGAAAAAATCGAGTTTCGGTCAGTTATTAAGTATTTATTTTTGAAAGGATTATCGCGCATAGAAATTTTTGCTGATATGATAGAAACCTTAGGTGACCAGTGTCCTTCATACGCCACTATTAAAAACTGGTTTGCGGAATATGAAAGAGGAAGATCAGATGTGGAAGATGAGCACCGCCCTGGAAGACCAATTTCTGTGACCGCTCCGGAAAACATTGATTCTGTCCATGATATGATTTAAAAAATCGACGTATTGGGATTAAGAATATTGCAGAAGCATTGCACATTTCCTATGAACGTGTATGTCACATCATTCATCACGACTTGGGTATAAGGAAGCTTTCGGCCAAGTGGATTCCAAGATGCTTGAACTTGATCAGAAGCGCGTTCGATTGACAACGTCAAAGGAAATCTGCCACCATTTTGCAGAAGATTCTTCAAACTTTTTGAATTGGCTTGTTACTATGGAGGAAAGGTGGATCCATCACTATGATCCAGAGACTAAAGAGCAATCCAAACAGTGGAAGCATGTTGGTTCTCCACGACCCAAAAAAATCCGTGTTCAAAAATCGGCTGGCAAGATTCTTGCTTCAGTTTTCTGGGACAAAGATGGGATAATTCTGATAGATTATTTGGAACGGGGTAGAACTATCACGGGAGCATACCTATTATACTGAGTTGCTAATTGGTTGACCACCTACCCTATTCTCCGGATTTAGCACCGTCAGACTATTATTTGTTCCCAAAACTAAAAAAACATTTGAAAGGTAAAAGATTTTCGACAAATGACGAAGCAATATGTGCCGCTGAGGAGTGGTTTGCAGACCAAGACAAAGATTTTTTTAATGGCTTAGAATTACTTTATGAACGTTCTGATAAATGTATAAGTCTTAAAGGAGATTATGTTGAATAAATAAAATTTTGTTTTGAAATATTGTGGCGTTTTATATGGTAGGAGTACTTATCAATACTCCCTCGTAAAACACAGACTTACTGATCACAGATTATATAGGGATTTAGATAGGAAACTTCCTAATAAGATTTTGTAGCCAAGTTACTGCCATCTGCAGAGTTGTTCCCCCAAAAGTTTCGACCGCTGTCGATTTTAAACCTTGCTAAAATTTCTATTGTGGTTGTAACATATGATCAAAAAAATTCAAAGTTAGAGTGCTAAAAGGCTAAGACATGCCTCTAACTTGAAATTTTTTTGATTACATGTTATTTCTCAAAGAGGTCTATGCACACCAGTAAAATACTTAAGTAATATAAAAAATTTTATTTTATAAAAATTAAAAATATTATAATTCGTCAGGTTACTGCAAAAACCGTTTAAGTCACAAATATGACTTTTAGGGAACAAGAGTAATCAAGTTTATAATATGTTGCAAAAATCATACAAGAAATTAAGATGGCCACCTCGGCTTCTTCTGCTACTGGCTATTCTTTTGAGAAAGTTTTGCATCACATTTTCGTACAACTGTGGCTCTATTTGACCAATAACGGCTCGAAAATTTTCTTTGCGCGCTTGAATTGTTTGTGGGCTATCAGCGTAGACTTTTCCTTCACGTAACCCCAAAGAAAAAAGTCTGCCGGTGTAAGATCGCACGATCTGGAAATTTCTCCCTCAATAATGCAACTGTTTCGTGGCTTGTGTGGCTCGTAGCACCATCCTGCTGGAAATAAAGATTTTCTACGTCTATGTCGTCCAATCTAGGCCAAAGCAAGTCAGTTAGCATCCCACGGTAGCGTTCCGCATTGATTGTCACTGTAGCACCTTCTTCATTCTCGAAAAAATACGGTCCGATGAGACCGCCTGACCGAATACCGCACCAAACTGTCACTCGATGGGGATAAAGATTTTTCTGGACTATTGTTTTAGGGTTTTCGGCGCCCCAGATGCGGCAGTTCTGTTTATTGACGAAACCCGGAAGATGGAAACGGGCTTCATCGCTAAAGATGATTTTTTTGTCAAAATCATTGTCACCTGCCTGCATTTGCAACACCCAATCAACGAACGTTCGGCGTTGTGCATGGTCCGCCGGCTTTAATTCTTGGGTCAACTGCATTTTATAAGCATGCAGGCTAAGATCCTTGTGCAAAATGCTATGAAGGCTGGGCTTTGAAATGCCCAATTGCTGGGAACGTCTTGGGATAGACAAACCCGGGTTTTCAGCAACAGCTGTAATGTTCTCAGCTGACCTGGCGGTACGAGTACGAACTGGCAATTTTACATCAGTAACTTGTCCCTTTTGCTCAACTTTAGTGATAAGTTTCACAATGGCACGGCGAGAAGGTGATTCATACCGACCGAAAACACGACGAACTCTGAGAACTGTCTGGGCGAATTTTGCACCATATTGATAATGAATTTTCACTATTTCTATACGTTGTTGGAGCGTATATGTTTCCATTTTTTCAAATCGTACACTTTTCACTTGACAAGTGTCAAACACTCAAGGCCCTCCATTCATCAGTTTAAAAATGCCAGGAAATTTAAAATGGGACCTCTTAATGGAAAACCCTTCAAAATATGTGACAGCGACTGAAGCTCAAGAGCACGTGATTGTGCCAAGCACGCCATGACAGAATTCGAAGCATGCTTATTTATGAAAATATTTGAAAATTTCTAATAGCGCCATCTATTGAATTGTTCGCCTCTTCTATCTCTGTCTTACAAACATAAATAATTTCGTTCCATTTAACATAACGGCCCCTGTTACTGATCTGTCAATAAACGTTGGGCAGTTGTAGTCACCGGGGGTCCTCCAGCCCCCCGCCCTTGGATTGGGACTCGAACAGGATATTGCCTCCATATTTTATCATTTCATTGGAAATTTTGTTGGGCTCGACGTTTCTGTTTTTCAGTTTCTTTGTTATTTCCCTAACTTTTTTTCTCTTTTATTTCCACCTACTATTTGCGTCTTGCTACTGGTTGTGGGGTTGTCTTTGTAAGTTTTTTTTTGCATAAATAGGTTTCTTTAATACTTCTGTTTTATGCATTTACTGAGTTTCGGTTCCTGACATAATTACTTCACTTGTGTTTTATTTTGTAGGAACTGTAAATACTCTTTCAGTCTTTCACCTCTAGTTTAAACCATTGTGTTACCTATATTTTTTAGATTTTTACTTATTGACCTTGGTCCTATAGCCTCTTTGCCTGCGTTTAAAAATTAGTTTGTAACTTCGTCCATGGCTGGTTTGGAGAATCCTTAGTTTCTATGTAATTTTGTTACACTTCGGTGCTCACTCTTTTTTGAAACAGTTTTTTTTGTGTTGTCGAGTTTAAAGGACTCTATATTAAATTCTTTGTTTTCCTTAATTTTTGTTTGTTTGCTATAGTTTCTCTTATTTTACACTGTACTAAATGCTGATATTTTCTATTTCAGCAGAATTCAATGTTCTCACATTGATTATCTTGTCTGGATAAATGGTTCTGTTTGTTGTAATGTAATATATTACCGATTGCTGTGCTCTGCTATTCACTATCAAGCGGCCATTTTCGTCCACTACTGTACAAAGGCCTTCCCCAATCCTCTTCAGTTTCTGTGCCCAGCAGTTATCGGAGAATCGTGCCACATCATCAGCCCAATTCCATTTCATTTTCCTTATTCTGTTATTGGGAATCCTATTTCTAAGAGAAATATCCAACATTGACCACTCCAGCTCTCTTTGTGCAGTGCGCACTGTATTTAATGTTTTCTTGGTCAGGGTAAGTGTTTGGTCTCCATATGTAAGCAAAGGTAGCACGCATTGGTCAAATACTTTTCTCTTTAAGCATAATTTAAAGATGTTGCGCAATTTCCAGAAGGCAGCCCAAGCCAAACCTATTCGTCTAGAAATTTCACCGCTTAGAGGTTTGTCGTATATTGTGTCTTGGTGTTGATATTGAGTTCAACTAATTTGGATACTGCTTTTTGCCTTTGTAGTATTTCTCTAGTTTTGTCGATACGATCAGCAATAATTAAGATGTCGTCGGCGAATAGTAGACGGTCTAATCTCGCCCTCTATGTTTATGCCTCGATCGTCAACGTCAATCAGCCGCCCTGGTGCACTCTCCGTTCGACATATATGCATTTGTTCTTTAGTACACGTGCTTGATGCTGTTATGGAACATAACTTTATATTTCATAGGATGTTGGTAGAAAAAATGCCTAGTAGCCCAGTGGTAATAGGGTTAAGCTCGCAATGCGAACCCTCGGTTGGAACATTGCGATACGCAGACATTTTTCTGAAATTTCTAAGGTCTACATCGAGCTCGGTAACTATTCGACGTTGGTTTACAATTAACGGCGCTTCTCCTAACCACTAGCTGACCAGGAGAAGTAACAAAGCCACACACAGCATCATTTATACGATTAACACAAATAGTGACAATGTAGTGAGCGATTGTAGTTGAGGGGAGCGGGAGGAGCGTGATGCAAGTCCAAAGGGGACCCATCACCTTCAATTAATTCTGAATGTATGAATGGCAACCTCGACACCGCAAGGTAGAAATTGATAAAGAAAGAAAGAAAGGATGTTGGTAGAACGTGTTGTTTATTTTCATTATATTTCTAGTGCAAAACAGGATAAGCAGATATCCATTGTCATTTATTACTGGTTTTCTGACTCACCGAGTCACCGAGTGGTGTAGTTTTATGATTATCAGGTATCAAATTTAGTTCGTCCTGTAGTTCTTCATAGAACTGTTCTTTATTCTTTTGCTTCTGATCTGCCTGGGGCGTAAATATTACAAAAATTGAGGATAGCGTCTGTAGTTTTCACTTTAATAAGCAAGATTTTTTTGGTAACATATTACATAACGTGTTCTATATTTTCTTCAAGTGCTTGGTGTATTAACATTCTCCCACCCCCGACTGAGCACGTTCCATTGCAACTCCCAACTGTATACGAATGTGCATTCTTCTACTTTTACGATTCCTATTCCAGTTTGTTTATTTTTGAGATGGCGCATATCTTAATGTCTTTCTTTTTCAGCTGTTGTATTATTTCTTACTTTTTTTTTGACCCGGACATGACATTACAAGTAACAATTCTAAATATGTTCAATTTTCGTAACTCCGCCATAGCCGGTCCCAAGCCCGGTTGAGAAAGGAGGAGGGGACATCTCTGGGGAGGGCTAGCACCTTCCTGGAGATGTAAACCAAATACTGTTTACTAAAATAAACCTAAAGCCTCGGATATCAGATTGTCCAAACCATTGACGAACACAGCAGGAAAAAAGGAAATTGAGATGTATCGTATTGTAGGTAATTTTTGAACTATGTTAACGCATAAAGTGTCGTAGTTCAAATCTTCAAATCGCATACTCATGGAATGACATTATTGTTTGCTAAACAAGAGATGCAGATGCAGTTAAATCAAGCTATTTATGCGCACACAAATGAATGCATGCTTATTTTCGTAGCATGGAGATTAAATATTCCCTTTGATGAAGTCACGCTTCCGTTCTTTAGAAGCTTTTCTCTGAATGTTTAAAAGTGACAAATTTACAAAAATAGCCAGACTTTCTATGCTGAAAATGCATTAATTTGTTTTCGCCTATTTAAAAGATCATTACGAACAGAATATATTACACTTCCACGCCTAAACGATCATATCTAACCCATATTTGAAAAGAATCGCGGTTTCATATCCGCGTTTTTAATATTTGCGTTTATGAGTTGATTGACCTTTTCTTGAACTTCAGTAGTTAGAAATTTACAGACATTTCGATTTCTTAAATGCGTAAATTAATATACATACGATTATTTTAACGGAACAATCATTAAATGAACTGTAACAGGAAATAGAAATTTCTGGTATCAGCCATCCATTGGATGACTAGGGATTTTCTTAATATGTAAGAAAAGGTAAGAACTTCAGGAGGAATTCAATACTTTTGTTTTACCCGTAATATCCTTAAAATGTCATTTTGGGATTTCTTCCCTTGAAGTTTACGACTTTAGTGGATTCAAATAATTAAGCAAAAAAAGTAAATATAAAAAATATGTGGCGTAAACATCAAAAAAACGTATTCTCAATCAGCGAAATTGATTTTGCAACCAATATTAATTATAAGGCTTAAAATAAAATAAAATTAGCATTTCCTATTGTAACCTTGTTGTTGTTTAATTGAGCGAGATCTAGGACGCAGTTTTCAAATCATTCCTTTCCACTTTGACCCATTGTACACCCCTACTATAAATTTAGCCTATCCGGGTTAGTTCCAACCCTAGTCGTGTTTTTTAACGTGTCACACATTGTAGTAGCACGGCTTTACTTCTTATCTGACAGAAGGCGCACTTTCTATTTTTCCTCACTATAAAATTCTCACCTACCTTGACCGGATTCTAACCCGCGTCTCTTGGACCTATAGGCACTTGCGCTAACAACTAGACTACCGAGGCTAGCTATTGTCGCCTTAGTTATGTTATGAGACACCCATTCAACTTGCGATTTTTTATCTAGTAGATAACATATCCAAATTCAAAATATAACGATAAAATTATCTAAAAAATCATAAGAACTTGTGACAAAATATTGCCACAATAAGTACATAAATACGGTAAAGTCAATTTACTTCTATGATATACAGGATTGGGCAGAAGTACGCCACAATGTAAATAACTCTAACACGCAACCACGAGTTCGACCGAATTTTATGTTGAAAGGTTTCGATATATGGCAGGTATAATGAAAGTATTGGTGATTTAAAAGAATTTCCGATTTAGCCAGAAATAATATCAATTTCAAATACAATACCCTGTATATTTCTTTAATGTGTCAGTAGAAGTCTTTTTTAATAACTATAGAGATATTGAGCAACACATTCAACAATAATGCTCTGTACTTTGTTTTATTACCTTGTAAAACATGTTAATAAAACAAAGAGAAACAAACAAATAAGTAAAAACAAATAACATCACCTGAGGAGATATCAAAACAGCCAACATTTACTTCTTGGCAGTAACCAAGTTCATGTACAAAGCTTTCAGTTACATTAATAAGATGCTCTGCAGGAATTTTTCTTATTTCACCAGCAGCTGTGAGTCTCATGTATTTCAAATTATTTGGTCACTCGGCATAAACTCCAGGTTTTAAATGTCCCCAAACAACAAAATCCAATTGATTCAGGTCCGGAGAACGAGAGGGCTATTTTATTAAAATTCCTGCTTTATCTACCTACTTAAAAACAGTTGGTTTAAGAAATATCGAACATTTAGAGCACAATGGTTAAGTGCTCTGTCGTGGTGCAACCATATATTATTACGTAATATCCCCTTCTTTTTCAAGAGCAGAAACAATTTAATTTTCTGAGGGTTTAATTATGCAGTTCCTCAAAATACAGCACAAACATTTAATTTTTGTGTGTGCTGTATGTGCCACTTGAATCCAATGAGGATTATCGTATGTCCAGTTTATACTGGCACACCATTATATTAGATTTAGTAGAAAGCAAAATAATTTCCTTCTTCTTCGATCTTCCGTAGTTTTTGTTTAACCATATTCATTATCTGCTGGATAACGCTTATGTTAATTTTGCAAAATGACGCGTATGTTTTCCTGGACGTTTCCATCTTATTGTTGATGAAGCTTGTTCAAAGTTTAATTGTACAGATTTGTATTGACATTTACTCCAGGTTTCTTAAATTCTATCAACAAGGGTCCTTCATGGTCGAAAAAATATTAACAACACCTTGCCTGGAGAAGGTTGTGCTTTAAACTTCTTCGGTGGTGGTGAAATGGAATATTTCCACTGCATCGACGATAAATTACTGGATGGCTCGTCACCAGTAACTATTGTTAGAAGAAAGTCACCACTATTTTGCCTACAGTCTGTAAGGTGTTTCAGACATAAGCCCATTCGCAAGCATAGTTGTTCAGTAGACAAGAGACGAGGAATTCATTACAAACAAACTCTGCTGTAACCCAGATTACGGACAATACTATGGACAGATCCTACACTAGCACCGACAATTTTTAAAATGTCTCTTACTGAAATTCGACAATTTTCTCTAATAAGGCCTTCCACACATGCCATATTGTTTTCGGTTAATGCAGTACAACGTGCACCTGGTCGCGGCTCGTCCATAATTCCCTCTTTTCCATTCGTAAATTTTCAGCACAATTTCTTCACAGCTGGGTACGCAATACATTCATTTCCATACACTGCTTCCATTCGCGTATGAATCTGGAGTGGCTGCACACCCTCAGCGCATAAAAATTGTAGGATCGCACGCTGAACAAACTTTGACGGATTTTCAACAACAAACGCCATTTCAAAATCGACGTTTGAAAAGTCAGAATTAAATTCAAACGCCAGAAACTTATTAATGTGTTGCTTACAAATACTACTAACATTAACAAACGTTATTTGAATTATTGCATTTGTTTTCAAGGCTAACTTGATCAAAGATTAGTTTCAGTTGAACATCTCTCGTACATTAATATGTTTTGTTAAAAATTAGTGTTATGTTTTTTATTTGTTATTATACTTATCTGAAAACGCCTTGTTTTCATCTGTTTTTACAAAGACGTAAAGGTGGCATTTTCAGAACAGCGCACGGAAAATTTTTCCCGATCTTCGTTTTCTTTCCGTGCGCTAAATCCTGGATTTTGCTGGTAACATATCAGCACTGGCTTGTGCCGCTAGCTCTAATATGTTCATAGGAATATCTGGATTTTCTTCCGAGTACATTTTTTAAAACTAACATGAATTAAACTGACAGAAAATAAAACAATGCCGATAATAAATATATCGTTGCTATGGAAATGTTAATTATGTTTGGTACTATTACGATGTATTATGATTACTTTGAAAATAAAATGTTCTAAATTTACTTTTTATCCTTTTTTGAGTTGTTTTCAGATAAGTATAATAAAAAGTATCGTTCATTACACGTCCGGAAATGGATTTTTCCGTGCTTGCATGACTTCCCGTGTTCGGTTTCGCCTCACACGAGAATTTGTCACGCGCGCACGGAAAAATCCTTATTTCCAGACTCCTAATGAAATATACTATTATATTTATTTTGAAAAGAAGAGAGTCATTTGACGTTCTTATTATATCTGTTTTGACCCGTAAAATCCAAATATGTAATAATATACGGTTATAGGATACATAAACACGCGACATATATGTATAATCATAGGCCATTTAATCACGGACAGTTAAACACGCGGTTAATCACACGGGCATTTAAACACTGACGCACATAATCACAAGGACATATAAACACATAAACATTGTGTTTGAAGTGAATTCTTATCTTACTTTTATATGAAAAAAAAGTTATAGGCATATTTTAGTTGATCGAAAACATGGTAATATATCAAACAAAATTTGTTTCCGCAGAAGAGAAAGTACAGAGATCTTAAAACCAGAGTAAAGCGAATAGTTGCAAGCTACGTTCCGGCTAATAAAATTCTATATTTGAGAACCTTTACTTACGTATTTTAATTGTAATAATTTTAATTTTGTAATATGTATATGTTACATATTATGGATCTAATTATTATTTATACTAATTACTTGCAATAAAGCTCAATTTGCCATATTTTTTTATTTTGGTTTTACTGCAGTCATATAGGAATTCAAACACAATGTTTTTATACGCCAGTGGCACTATGTGTTTATATGTCCCTGTGATTATGTGCCTCAGTGTTTAAATGTCTATGTGTTTAAATGCCCGTGTGATTAAGTGCCGGCGTGTTTAACTGTCCGTGATTAAATGGCCTATGATTGTGTGTCGCGTGTTTAAGTGTCCGGACTCGATAGTATACACGGTAAAATTCAATTTCTATGCCATTTACAATGAAACCCGAAATGGACCATTTTGGATATTCATATCACTTAATTCTAAATTACTTCTAGTATAACCATCTCAAAATTTAAGATAAATCCATTCCTTGCATCCGAAGGTATAAACTTGGCCCTACCTTCTGCACCACGCGGTATACATTTATCATAGAATAGGAGCAAAAGTACACAAAACTTGTTAAAATAATATACTAAAAACCAAATACTAATACTAATGAGATGGTTGAGCTTTTTGGTAAGTTCATTAATACGAGGCGAAAGTTTAGCAACTGCACAATGAATCATGTACAGGTATTTTGGAATTTGATTTATGTCTTGATTTAATTCCCAACAGCACCGAAAATGTATACTCACAGTCTTCTCAGACCTATAATACCCTTTGAGAAGAGCAAAAGTACCCCTGAGGGTGCTTGAAGTCGAGGCTGGAAACCCTTGGCCTATATACCGCGTTGCTCATTAGTGCCTCAAAGTCCAATATTGGCATTATTAAAATGATTAGGAATTTTTTCTTCTTCTGTTAAGCAATGTAGTGTCAAAATGCGCACATAATAAAAATATTTTTAAATATATACATCTTCGACGTATTATTTTTTAAATAGAACATATATTTAACATTTCTGAATTCAGCGTTAAATTCGCTTTTCAGCGATCTCCTGGTTTTTAATATTGTATAAAGCGGTGTTGCAGGCGATTTTGCGATCGGGCCTCATTGTTTATAATATACATGTGTACACAATATTTGTATTTGTTGCAAAACAATTTGCCTCAATTTCTGCAAAGTGTCTCTCCAAATCTAATGGAAAATGTGTGGTTTCTGTACGACGGTGCTCCAGCACATTTCGCACTACTTACTCGACAATTTTTGAATCAACAATTCGAGAACAGGTGGTTAGGTCACGGCAGTCCCATCAGTTGGCAACTTAGATCGTCAGATTTGACGAAAATGGATTTTTTTCTGTGGTGACATGTAAAACATCTTGTGTTCCAGATCCCTGAAACTACTGCAAAAGATATGAGACAACGCATAATTGATGCTTTTGGAACAATTTCCTTTGAGTCGTTGCGAGCAGTAAATATGTCGTTTAAAATGACTGAAAATTTCTGTTGAACAGAATGGAGGTTTTATTGAGCATCTGTTATAAATAAATACTTCTTCTTCTTAGTCGTCCTCTTCTACCTTAAGCCGTAGAAGTGTGGCAAATTAGCCATTTCTTTCTTGTGGTTCTTCCTGTCCTTGTATTTCGTCTTTGTAATTGCCAAGTATTTAAAGTTCATGTTTTTCATTTCCTGTTCCATTCTTTCCCCTTTAAACCTCTAACTTTCCGAGTACCGAATGTCGTAAGCCTTTTATCGTTCACCACGTCCGTGGCTGTGTTCGTTTTCTTTTCTTCAGTCGGGCTTATCTTCTCTTCTCCTTCGAGTGCTTTATCTTTTACGAGACTTAGCGGTCTTCTCTCGTATTGTGACGCCTGCTGATAATTTCCAACTAAGTAAGTAAATAATTGGTTAATGATAGCCTCCCGGAACCTCAATCGAAGATGGGCGGTTCTCTGCTTATCTCCAATAAATATATTAATTAACTTTATGTTAATTACCTGGAAAAAAGGGCGCCAACGACTAATAATAAAATACACTACAATTAACGCAGATGTCGATTGGTTAGTCGTACCCACAGTGTATTACTTACTTAATTTGTTACTACAGAAACAATGATAGGTAACAATAAATAACAAACACAATTGCAGCAACAATATTTAATATCAGCAAAAATAAATGTGTAATATGTATATATAAACCCCAGTTTGCAACAATAATATATATAATTATAATTGTAACCTGTATCGGTACACAACTAACAGTGCAATCACTCAATACAGCCCCAAAAATACCTGACTTTGAGCTACAGTAAAAATACTGCGTTTCACTACCCAAACAAACGCCCTCAAACCGCGTCCTACACTCTAGTCCGGAAACGCCTTTCGAGATTTACAGCGTAGATAAGAGAATCCAAAAATTGCTGTGAAACCCGAACAAAACGCAATATTACCGCTCCTGTTGACTCACGCTGTATATACAGTGAAATTCCCGTGATTATGTACGTTAATACTTGTACAAATTAAAATATCAATGTATATTGCCTATGAAGTAATTCGAAACACACTGTACAATTACAACGTAGATTTTATCTACCCCGTAGTATCAACAAATTCATACAAATAAACAACGAGTATTTATATGGACTCCAAAATCGTCGAAATTAAAAATAAACGTGCACTTCCCTGGTTAATCTGGTCTGGAAATTCCTAAAACAGCCTCGAGTCCGGCACGTGTTTTCGCTGCGACGGCAGTATGGAATTCGAATATAAGTTTCTCGCAAACAGCAGATATTACCATTGAAAGCACACACAGAATCTTCGGACGAATCTCGCCGTCCCCAAGTTGTCTAAAGACGAATACAAGGAAAAGTTAGGACAGCTATAACTTAAAAGACAAAGGAAAAACTTACCAATCGGTAACTACGATTGACACGACAAAAATCATAAAAGGAACGAAACGTCGGGTATAGTGACAATAACTGTCAATAACGTAATCGAACTATCTACTAAGATCACGTTATAAACTATGATTTTCCCAGAAAATTGAGATGAACTCAAAGTGAAACACTTTAACAGGAAAACCAACTTCAACGACACGTTCGTTTTCTGTCAGACGCAGAGAATCAATCACCGGAAATCCTGTTTAACTAAATTAATCATGCGTAGTAAGTCAAAATGCTCCAAGTAACCACTCCTGGGACTAGTGTGAAATGGGTTGCGGACAACCTAGGCGAAAATATCGTTACACTATCTATGTTGCGCGTTTAAAGTACCACAGACATAGATGACCTACAGCTTAACATGGGCTCCTAACCACGGGAAGTGTAAACATTTTTACTCCACAGAAGATTTACTAGGCAGAATACCTCGCTGGTTTGCAGTTGCCTTATGAGAGAGAACGGCCGTTAAAAATCCAATGTTTCGGTACTGGGAACTGAGTTGAGGACCTTCAGCGTAGAAGTCTAACGCGCCAACGTCTAGCCCACGGCCGCCTCTGGCGGGCCTACAGTACCGTTTAATTTTTTGGGCGTTTTCTGACTCCGTTCTTGTTGTTATCTCATGATGTGTATTCATCTCCTTCTATCTTCCTGTATCCCATCTTTACTTTATGCCCTTTGCCTATTTCTTATCTTCAATTTTCCGTATTTCTGTCTGGATTGCTAGATAAATATTTGAATTGAAATGAAATCGTTTCTCTATCTATGTTACTAATCATGAATGTTGTCACTTCGTGGGAAAATCATGGCTACCAGATTAGATAGAAGTCTTCTTCTTCTTCTACTTTAAGGTTTAATCCTTAACGACTGTTCTGACTCAACTGCCATCTTCCTCCATCCTACATAAATGTTCTTCCCAACGGGTCCTATATTGGTTTATTTGTTCTTGTAATGGGTTTATTTGTAATTCTTGTCTGATGGATTCATTAGGAATTCTGTCTTCTCTAGTGTAGCCCTTTACTGCCAGTCCATGCCTCAGTACCGTATAACAGTGTAGGTAGGGCCATCGTATTATAGAACTTTAATTGTGTGTTGCGTATTGCTTTATTTCCTATAGATCTCCTAATCGTGCTGCACATCTTTTGGAAGTTATTTAATTTATTTCAGTGGTAAACGTTATATTATATCCCAAGTATTTAAAATGTAATATTTGTTCTAAGGATTCGTTATTGATAACAATTTAGGACCGCAGCGGTCAGGCATTAGGCCATTAGAGAGAAGTAAAAAGTTTAATAATTCAGCGGTTTGTAATGAAAAAGTAAAAATATCTTTGAAAATATAGATTTTAGGTATAGGAGGATATTTATAAAAACCGTGGAGAATTAACGTGCCAATTCAAACATAATATACAGAGTGTTCAGTTTGAAAAAATTTGGGTAAATTAAATAAATTAAATTTGCGTTGTTGTAAAAAAACATCACGTGTATAAAAATAAATATTTCGTGGTTGCGTCGTTTAAGTACATCACTTGGTAACATACGAAATATGCACATCTTTTAGATAAACTCGATGCTGGCTTATCCAAAATCAAAAACCAGGAGATCGATGGAAAGCTAATTTTATGGTAAGCTCAAAAATTCAAAAATATACAGGGTGTTATATTTAAATAATATTATATTGAAGATGCCCGCTGTAGAGTGTCACCCTGTATATTTAAATAATTTGTATAATGTGCGTATTTTGGCACTACCTCACTAAAGAAAAATGAATCCTAATCATTTTATTAATGCCAATATTGGACTTTGACGTGCTAATGAGCAACCCTGTATTAGATGCATACATCGAATTATAGCTATACACTATTCACGATTGATTTGCCATCCAGCAGGCTGTTTTTTTTTTTTTCTTAAGTTGCATTGCTGTAATATTATTTGATTGACTTCTAGCAATGTCAAAATGAAGTTGCCCTGTTGCCAGCTCTAGAGTCCCCTACTTTTCTAAACTAATCTAGTAAGTTTAGAATGAATAAAACACATAATATATTATACCTACTTAATTGTGCGACATGTTACTATTGGAGTCAAAGGACAACGACAGGGACTATCATAAAACTATGAATGGGGAAATTTTTCAAAATTGGTTGGTTAATCAGCTGATTCCTGCTTTGGACAAGTTGCAAGGAAAATTTGTCGTGGTTATGGACAGCGCACCTTATCATTCAATGCAGTTTGACAAGCCGCCCACATTTTCTTGCAAAAAAAGGTGTATTGCAGGAATGGTTGGTTAACCACCACAATATCGAAATACAGGGCAAAATTATTAAGAAAAAACTTTGGGAGTTAATTAAACCTTTTACAGCAGACGGAAATAAAAGATACGTAACTGACGAAATTTTGAAAAAGCGCAACTATGAGGTTCCTCGATTGCCTCCATACCATTGTCAATACAACCCAATTGAAATGGCGTGGGGGTTTTGTAAGACCTATTACAATAAGCACATAAATTCGCAGCCAAAATCGAAAGACAAGGTTTCAAATTTATGGCGTGAGGCTCTTTCAGAATGTACCCCCGACATGTGGCAAAATTTATGTGAGCATTGTGAAAAACTTATTTCGGAAGACTGGACAAAACATATGGGAAATCTATCGTTTGAAAATATTCCTCCTTTCATTATTTTAATTGGGGAATCTGATTCAGAATCTGAGGGTGCCGATGATTCAGATACTTCTAGTGACAGCAAGAAGGTGGAATAGGGTAGGGGATATTCTTTTGGCATCTAAATTGTGAATGAGTGTTCTACAGTTTTTATCTCGCCCGAGAAAAACACTGACCTCA
>JABXWE010008782.1:0-37677 GCA_014611495.1 Limonius californicus | reverse complement strand
AAAATATTGTCTTCAACGTTAGTCTCAGAATTTTTGATTATTCATGTGAATTTATAATTTCAATATGGAAATATTCTTCATTGCCCTTGAAATTTCCAACACCAATCTCAGAATATCTGCCGTTCGTGATTTTCTTGGAATTTGAAACAAATCTGTGAAATTAAATGTTTTTTCATTAAATTTTCCTCCTTTAATATCGAATTTTCCGGTATTGGTTTTGAAATTTTCAGCATAAATCTCTGAATACTATCCTAAAATTAATTTACAAATTTCCATGATTAATCTCAGAAATTAAAATATTGTCTTCAACGTTAGTCTCAGAATTTTCGATTATTCGTGTGAATTTATAACTTCAATATCGAAATATTCGTCCTTGCCCTTGGAATTTCCAACACGAATCTATGAATAACTAACATTAATCTAAGAATTTCCAACACCAATCTCAGAATATCTGCCGTTAGTGATTTTCTCGGAACTTGAAACAAATCTGTGAAATTAAATGTTTTTTCATTACATTTTCCTACTTTAATATCGAATTTTCCGGTATTGGTTTTGAAATTTTCAGCATAAATCTCTGAATAACTATCCTAAAATTAATTTACAAATTTCCATGATTAATCTCAGAAATTAAAATATTGTCTTAAACGTTAGTCTCAGAATTTTCGATTATTCGTGTGAATTTATAACTTCAATATCGAAATATTCGTCCTTGTCCTTGGAATTTCCAACACGAATCTATGAATAACTAACATTAATCTAAGAATTTCCAACACCAATCTCAGAATATCTGCCGTTAGTGATTTTCTCGGAACTTGAAACAAATCTGTGAAATTAAATGTTTTTTCATTACATTTTCCTACTTTAATATCGAATTTTCCGGTATTGGTTTTGAAATTTTCAGCATAAATCTCTGAATAACTATCCTAAAATTAATTTACAAATTTCCATGATTAATCTCAGAAATTAAAATATTGTCTTAAACGTTAGTCTCAGAATTTTCGATTATTCGTGTGAATTTATAACTTCAATATCGAAATATTCGTCCTTGTCCTTGGAATTTCCAACACGAATCTATGAATAACTAACATTAATCTAAGAATTTCCAACACCAATCTCAGAATATCTGCCGTTAGTGATTTTCTCGGAACTTGAAACAAATCTGTGAAATTAAATGTTTTTTCATTACATTTTCCTACTTTAATATCGAATTTTCCGGTATTGGTTTTGAAATTTTCAGCATAAATCTGAATAACTATCCTAAAATTAGTTTAAACATTGCCAAGATTAATCTCAGAAATTAAAATATTATCTTCAACGATAATCTCAGAATTTTCGATTATTTCTGTAAATTTATAACTTCAATATCGAAATATTCGTCATTGCCCTTGGAATTTCCAACACGAATCTATGAGTAACTAACATTAATCTAAGAATTTCCAACACCAATCTCACAATATCTGCCGTTAGTGATTTTCTCGGAACTTGAAACAAATCTGTGAAATTAAATGTTTTTTCATTAAATTTGCCTACTATAATATCGAATTTTCCGGTTTTGGTTTTGAAATTTTCAGCATAAATCTCTGAATAGCTATCCTAAAATTAATTTACAAATTTCCATGATTAATCTCAGAAATTAAAATATTGTCTTCAACGTTAGTCTCAGAATTTTCGATTATTCGTGTGAATTTATAACTTCAATATTGAAATATTCGTCATTGCCCTTGGAATTTCCAGTACGAATCTAGGAATAACTAACATTATTCTAAGAATTTCCAACACCAGTCTCAAAATCACCGAACATGTAAGATTAATCCTAAAATTTGTTACATCAATTTCAGAATTTCAACATCTTGGAATTTTCTAGTTTTTCTAAAGATTCGGACTTTAATACCGAAATTTGCGACTTTGATCTTATAATTTCATTCGTGAATCTACGTATACGTAACATAATATTTCCAAAATTTTATAAGAATGGATATTATTGTATTTATAATTAATACCAGCGGATATTAAATTATACGTACATACAGAAATAAATATTTAGCGTTACAGAGTAAAAATAATTATCTAGTGAATTGTTTACTAATAACGGTTAGTTATTGTAGTTAATGATACATGGTTTAAGTAAAGAGATTCAGTTTGTTTTTCGTAGACAACCTTTGTCGTAAATCTTGCTGCTCATATTTAGTACTTGGTATTACCATGCAGTACTAACTATAAGTCTTCGGATTTTTGATTATGTGTAGTAAAGCTAAATCACATGATTGACCCCTTACAGGCTGTTTAAATTTTTTAAGATTACTGTGAGTTGTGTATAATATACCGTTATATAGTATCCTTGCTTTTACGATGTTGATGTTTGGTGTGAATTATATTTACATACTAATCAATAGCCTGGGAAGCACAAATTAAATATTGAAAGTAGTTCTAGGCCGTGCTAAGGTACCTATTATTTTATTTTTAATAAAATACAGAACGTAGGTATACTCGCGAGATAAAATTAAGCTAGGAGGTTATTATATGCAGAACCAATTATGGAAATTTGTATATTAAAAGTAAACATCTTCGTTCTCGGAGAGTGGATGTGCGCTTTTTAGCAACGTAATACTTTATATTAAAAGGAGTTGAAGCAATTTTTAAAATGTGCATTATTATTACGTTCGCTGCTTGGATAGCATTTCATTTCTACGAGACCTATTCAGAAGTCTTTTTGAGAAGATACTGTGCTGCATTTCGTAAGCACTGCTATCTAAAACGAAGTGTATTTATTTTTATTTGGAAGCAGCTTTTTACAGTCATCGCAAAGTTTCAGGAATGCTCCCCCTGTCAAGAATGCGTGTAATAATTTAATGGACCGCCTCCATTCGAATTCCGAACACATTTGAAGTAGGCGATTAATTAGTGAAAAGCGTTGCATATATTTGGGAATAATGTGGAAAGTATTTTTTAACGAAGCGAGGGCGTGTACCACCGCCTACCTGCACATACGGTGAAAAAGTCCTGCATAACTTGAGGAATTTGGGAAAACGATATTATTAATTGTTTTTAGCCAATTAATGTAAATATTCACGCAGATATTCAAACAATGTAATATAGTAGAGGTAACTGACCATATTTGTTCTTGTAAATGAAAAACAACTTGAAGTTAATAGTATATTCTTCAACGAGTGTAGAGTGATAGCTATTATTCACATGTATGAAAATTCTGTCGCTCGCCTTTGGCTCGTGACAGAATCATCCGAATGAGTAATAGCTATTCTACACTAGTAGGAGACTATACTTTCTCTACGACTATTTCATAGGAAGTTACAATTTTTGGTCCGAATCAGTATAATAAAAATTTTGCTTTAGATGGACGTATGTCGGTTCACTAGCCGCAACCATTTTACGCCGTGTACACCATTGTGTACTGTTTCTGCGATTTTTTCGGCAGTAAATTAATACACGTCGTTTTCGCGGTTTCCGTTATTTCTGGTGGCGTACACATCTCAGCGTTTTCGCTGTCTGAATTATTCATACCTAGTTCTTACTGTTTTTACGAATATGAAAATATAAACTGTTTTTGACATTTTCTTCAAAAACAAGTGAGAGATCCCAAGCGCTAACATGCCACGCCCACAAGCTTCCGGTTCCGCAATTTATCGTTGGATTCTGATACGGAATCCCACCGAAATAGAGATCAGAATCCACCGGAAATGGAGAATATCTATCATTCTTTAACTAAAAAGGTATATGTAACGAATACATTATATTACAGTCGTAGAGAAACATTTATT
Organism: Limonius californicus; assembly: GCA_014611495.1. Classification (NCBI taxonomy): domain Eukaryota; kingdom Metazoa; phylum Arthropoda; class Insecta; order Coleoptera; family Elateridae; genus Limonius; species Limonius californicus. The sequence continues at coordinate 33,901 of JABXWE010008782.1, read as the reverse complement.
TAAATTGGGCACTTTTTATTATTGAAATTTAAGATAAAACCTGTGATATTGCAAAACACACTAATTAATATTAGAACAATTGTCATCTTGGAAACTTACTGACCTGACTTAATCCTTCCTCTTTATACCCATTGGGTGTCAAGGTTTCTATTTTTTTTCATGCTTTGCAGAACTTTCTCCATTCTTTCCTGTCCTCTGTATGTTCTTTTGCCTGGTTCCATGTTTGCCCTTCCTTTTTAGTATTTTTCCAATCACCTGGTTCCAGGTTTCCTTTGGCTTCCTGTTTTTCTTCTGCTCTTGCTTCCCACAGTTTCTTGTTTCCTTGTCCATTATGCATATGTGCCCGAACCATCTCAGATGTCCTTTTATTTTCTTTTGCATTGGTACTACTTTGAGTCTCTCTTATTTCTTCATTTCTGATCCTGTCAAGTCTTGTTACTCCTAGCACTCTTCTCAGGTATTTCATTTCTGAAGCTTGAAGCTTTGATTTGTTGCTTTTGATTGAGACCCATGACTCCCTTTCATATGTTAGTATTTAAGTGTATATAGTTCTGTATACTGTTAGTTTTATTTTCGCAGATATCTCTTTTTTATTTTTATTGCCGCAAACATGTTGGATGCCGTTTTTATTCTGTTGTCAATATCTATTTCTACATTTCATTTGCTGTCTATTATAGTGCATAAGTACTTGAATTTTTCCACCTGTTCCAGTTTTTCTCCGTTCATGCATATGAATACTGCTTTCCTCTGGTCTCTTAAGGCTAGCACTTCCGTTTTCTCCTTACTTATTTTTAGTCTTCTCTTTTTTAGTGCTATCTGCCATCTATTCATATTTTCATTGATGTCCTGTATTATTTTGGCAAATACTGCAGTATCATCTGCGAAGGCACATTCAGTTATTTCTATTTTCTTCATATTCCAGTTTCCTATCGTTATTCTTTTTTCTTTTCCTCTTGTCTCTTTAATTTTGTCATCCATGATTACTAAGACGAGTATAGGGCTCAGTATCCCCCCTTGGCTTACTCCCTGTGTTGTGTCGAATTCCTGTGAATTTTTATTGTGTATTATAACATAGTTTCTGGGTTTCTTGTATATTGATTCCAACAGTTCACTTTTTACTCTTCTTTCTTGTATTCTCTTCCAGATTTCCTCTCTGGCTATGTTGTCAAATGCCTTCTCTAAGTCTATGAAACAGATGTATGCTTCTTTATTATGTTATTGTGTTTTCCGTTATCTGTCTTATTGTGACCCGTGTCCTGTTCTGAATCCACTTTGTGAGTCTATTATCCGTTTCTCCACTATTTTTTTATTCTTGTATCTAAAATCCTCTCATAGATCTTCTCCGGCATATTAAATAGTGAAATGTCCCTGTAGTTTTGTCATTCTTTGTTGTTTCCCGTTTTAAAGATATGTACTATGACTGCTACTTCCCAGTCCTTGGGTACGTCTTTATTCTTCCACGCCATTCTATATATTTTCAGTAGGAATTGTTGTCCTATCGGTCCCATATTTTTAATTTCCTCCGGTGTTACGTCATCGTGTCCTGCTGCTTTCCGCGTAATTTGTGGATAGCTTCCTTGAATTCTTCCTCTGTTATTTCATTTTCCTTTTCCTTTGTTCCTTCTTATCATTTTCGTTGTATATTTGATTATTGTCATCTCCTATGCCCAGTAGTTCTCCGCAGTATTCTTTCCATCTATTCTATTGCTTGCTTTTCTGTAATTCTTTCTTCCTCCTTGCTTTTTATGTGCATGTTTTGTTCTGTATCACCATTCCGTTGCTTTACGTTGTCTTTTTCTGTTGTATCTTTTCCATAACTTTCCCTTTTTGGCCACTTCATTTTTGACTTTATGATTCCACCATCTCGTCTGTTTTTTGTGGCGTTTTTTTCTAATTGTAGTCCCACAGGCGTTCTTAGCTGCTGTTTTTATTATTCTTCTAAAACTTTCCCACTCCATTTCAATGTCATTTGTTTCTTCCTTCTTTTGTCTTTTACACTCTGTACTTATTTCTTCGTGGAATTTTTCTTCTACACATTCCTCCTTTAACTTGTACGTTTTAATTATCTCTTTTCTTTCCCCTTTTTTTTCTTCTATTGGTTTTTCCCTCTTGTGTTCTTCCTGCATTTCCGTTGTCACGATAAAGTGGTCACTCCCTATTTTCGGTCCTCTGCTTACTCTGGTATCTTTTATTCTTTTGAAGTTTTCTTGTTCCACTAGTATATAATCTTATTATTGATTTTTCACCTCTCTTTTTCACTACTTTCGTGTATTTGTGAATGTCTTTGTGTTTAAATTTTGGATTCGTAATCGCCATGTCATTTAGCAGGCAGAAGTCTAACAATCTTCTTCCATTGTTAGTATCGTTTTCCCCAAATTGTGCCATTGTCTTTTCTAGTCCTTCTACCTTATTTCCTACTCTTGCATTGAAATCACCTTGTTCCATTATTTTCCCGTTTATCTCCTCAGTCATTGCTTGCAGTTCTGGAAAGTAAACCTTATTTGTCCAAACGGATCTTTCCCACTAGGCAACATTTTATTCTGCAGTGCTTCAATGGAATTTGTGGCATTCATTGTCCCCGAGACGACATGCAGTACACCAACTGTTTCAAGAGACATGGATCCCCGTACCATAACAGAGGTTGGGCGTTTTATTGTTGGAAGTGCACATTTTCGTAAAAATTTTTCCCTTGAAAATCTTCTGATGTACGTATCTCCAGTACGATTATTGATGTTAGAGGTGGATGCATCTCTTTCTGCCGCTGCTTTTTGTGTTGAGTGACAATGTTGCTTTGCTCATCGTAAATGACTGAATCTCTGTTTCTCAGAAGGTAGTGATTTTTTCGGAGGCTAAAATTAAGAAGTTTTCCTTTTACAGTAGATGTACACAAACTAACACCAGTAGCTTCTAACCATAATTTGGTCAGTTTTGTACAATTGAGGCTTGTGTGAGCCGGACTAGTTCTTTTCAACATTGGATTATCTCTAGCAGAGGTAATTTTTCGTGGGGTTATCTTCAATTTTTGGTATACTTCCTAATTACTCGAATGATGGTTGATTCTATCACATTACACTTTGTTAACAGTTTCACATGTGGAAGTTCCTTCAATATAATAGAAAACGACTGCATACCGCTTTTCTTCTGATAATTTGATGCGTTTTCTGCGAGGATATGGTGCATCGTTAAGGAGATGTAAATCTCAAATCAATGTCCCTAATTTAGTGCAGGGTGTTCGAAATCTGGGACAATATTTGGGGAATGTACTAACTATACAAACGACAAGAAAATATTCCAATATACCCATGTCTAGGAAAGGACCGTTTCGGATTTAAACGCTCTATTGTTTAGAAACCTATTTATTTGAGTAATTAAAAATTACAGTAAATTTTCAAAATGCTCGCCTTGAACTTGTGTAGAAGATGCAAGATATCTTATCATTGATTGTCGAACACGTTCGAAAATTCCCGGAATATCACGTATTACATTACTGCTGTCCCTGATTTTAGCGGGGTTTGAATCAACTAGACTCTTTAAATACCCCAAACATAAAAATCCAGCGGATTCAAATCAGGCGAACGTGGAGGCCACGTAGTTGGACCACTTCTACCTATCCATCGCTCACCAAACCTATCGGAAGGAACTAAAATATGGAGGTGCCTCGCCGTTGCCTTGTAGTTAGTGGAACATTATCTTATAAATCTTGTAAGCCATTGTCCAAAAGCGTTTCGTAAAGATTGTCCGTTACTCTCTTAAAGAAAAAGCTGACTCCTATCAGCTCATCACCAACGATACCAACCCATACATTGTTACTGAACTGTTGTTGGTGTGTACTTTGTATACCACCATGAGGAGTTTCTTCCTCCCATATATAAGCGGCATTTCTGTTAAACCGGCTTCACAAGGAAATAGCGTCGAATTAATAAAATTAGAATTCATAGCACTTTTCTGTACAAACCAATGGCATAAACCAAGTCTTGACACATAATCATCCGGAGTTAGATCCTGCACGCGCTGAAGATGGTAGGGATGCCAGAGTTGGTTGCTCAAGACACCCCACCCTAACGAGTGCGAATTTTCTAGAGCACTGCTTGCTCCTCTTGTGCTTACATAAAAATTCTCACATTCTCCACTACGAATGTTCCTCTCTCTCTCGAAGAAGGTCAATGGACATGCATAAATTATTTGCTTGGTTGCGTCGATTGGGAAATAATTGTTAATAAAGCCGTTAAATTGCCAATGTATTACTATGTGCACGTCCAAACATTAAATACATCTGGGCTAGTTCTTCGTTCATGATTCAAAAACTAACAAGAACCAGTACAAAATTAAGATCCATAAGTATACGATTGGAAATTATGACAATAACAAAGGAAAATTAATACTAACAAATAAAACACATGCCTCAGAATACTTAATAAGAGCTTGCGCCAATTTTTTTATTTTTTTTGTAGGGAAATACTGTTTGAATCCGAAACAGTTCATTTCCGGGCATGGCAATGTTGGTGTTTTTTTCTTGTCCTGATGTGTATAGGATATTTCCCAAAGCTTGTGCCTTGTTTTTAGAATACCCTGTATAGTTAAAATACAAAGGAATTTCTCATACAAATGGATTTTAAATTGGCATTAGGTAATTTCTTAATTCTTAAGAGGTGACCGTGGGCTAAAGATTAGCGCGTTAGACTTCCACGCTAAAGGTCTTGGGTTCAATTCCCACTACCGGAGCAACGAGTTTTTTGCGGCTGTTCTCCATCGCAAGGCAATGGCAAACCAGCGAGGCATTCTGGTTAGAAAATTTTCTCTGGAGTAGAAGTGTTTACACTTTCCATGGTTCGGGGCCCACGTTAAGCTGTAGGTCCCCTATGTCTGTGGCACTCTAAATGCGCAACACAGGCATATGAGAGAAGATCGCTACGTCTCGTAAGAGACAAAGCACGCGAAGAAGAAGAATTTTTTAATATCTGACTATTTTTCACTATACCGGATAACTGATTAAGAAATTTAGGCAACAGTTTCCATTGCAGTTTTGGCAAAGAATGATCACAGATGCCAGAACTAATGGCATAGTAATGATAAAATATTTTTAAGAAATGTCAAAAGATTAGGGTAAACTCCAAGAAACAAATAGACTCTTGGGTGATCTAGGACGTTTGCACACTGTAGTTGCAGTAATGGTTTTACTAACTATTTTAGCATAAAACGATAAAACATGACGGACTTAATTTTTAAAATTTAAGAGCTGCTGTTGGACATTTAACATTGTTTATAACCTAAAAACCGCAAGCCACTGTTAAAAATATTGAATAACACACCTTAACTGAAGTAACCGTGGGGGTTTAATTAATTAGGATTTAAAGTAATAAATTTTAGTGGTCACTTGCATACGTCACACGTTACATATTTTCATGTTACGTGTTGTGTAAATAATTAATTACACACGGTGCTTCATGGCAGTTTGTATTAAAATAACTGGAAAGAAGACAGACCCTGAACTAAAAACCGTGCTTTCAGGTCTTTACTTAAAGGTTCAGCGGCCTTTCCGAGAATAAAACGTTGATTGCGCGTTTCTTCATAAAAAATATAAGTGTATTTACATCAGATTTGTGCTTAAAAGGCCATTTAAATATTTATACAGGCTATATGTTTATTTGAAATCGACCTGCATGCAATATTTCGCGAACGACATAAAATGGAAAACTAAATTTTGTACTGTTTTTGTAAGGTAATTAACATGTTTCAAAATAGGGTCTTTGCATACAATTCAAATTGAAGTTTAACAGATTCAATGCTTCGTTTTTACTCATTACACAAACTATTTTAGGAGAGTTATTATTAGAGCTAGGATAGTTAGTCAAAATAGAGTCTCGAAACAGGCAGGCAAAAAGCAAAAAAAAGTTAATAAAAAGCACTAAAAAGGCAAAAATAAAGTAAAAAAAAAGGCAAATACGAAAAAAAGGCGAAATTACAAAAAAGACAGGAAAAAATAAACAATTACTAAATCTGAAGAATACTTGAGGAAATTAAAAGAAACGTTCGAAAATTGTCACAAACTGGCAGATTCAGTAGAAAACTTTCTCCTGACAATACTGGTCCCCTCATTAAAATTAATCTCTAGAAAATAATCCTTCTAAGGAATTTTCAGACGGTAACAATAAAGGGTAAAACCCATTAAACTTCTACCTTTTAGTGCTTGGGAATAATACTTTTTACAATTGATTTCAGAAATTTATAATTTTTCTTGGAAAATTGCTAGTATAAATTTTTTTTAATTGAAAATTTAAGAACTAGATTTTTTAAAATTTTAATTTAATATACCATAAAAGGCACAAAAAAGCAAGAAAAATAGGAAATTCCTCAAAAAAGGCAGAATCCTAAAAAAGACGCAAAAAAGGTAAATAAAATTTGCATTTTTGAATTGCACGCATTCTAAAACGGATTTTAAATTGGGTCTGCCTTTAATCCTTCCTTTTATTAAAAAAGGCAATTTGCCTAACTATCCTAGCTCTAGTCATTATTAAGAGCACTATGCTTTAAAGATAAATTGAGTGCTTTATCTCTTAGGGGACGTGGCGATCTTCTCTGCTGTGCACGTTTTAAAGGAAACATAGAGGACCTATAGCTTAACGTGGGCTCCGAACCAAGGGAAGTGTACACACTTCCACTCCAGAGAAGATTTGCCAGACAGAATAGCTCGCTGGTTAGCTATTCCCTTTCGAGGGAGAACAACCTCTAAAAATCCGATTTTCTTGTATGGGGAATATAGTCTTAGACCTTCAGCGTAGAAGTCTAACGCGCTGAGCTTTAACCCATATAATAATAATGGTGAAGGAGTTTTGCCTAGAAAGCTTCGGGATCCTTATTCCCACACCCGGTTGTCGCGCGCCAAATTCATGATACGTGGTGATGCGGTGGGCATGATATTTTAAACAACAGCATAATTACCCCTTGTTCATTCGAACGCAGGTGCTCAATTATTTACAGCCACTGGGTTCTAATCTGGATCAAACTGGCGCTAACCTTTAGCTCATTGACCGTCATTATTTCGAAGTTCTTGCTTTTTGTAACTGTAAATGTGGGTCCCTTCATGGCGTTAACTGCAGTATTAAGTATTAAATATTGTTGGATTAATATTTAGGTAAACAATATTTAACTCTGCAAAAATGTATTTAATTGAAAAATAGTTTTTAATTGTTGTATTTAATAATTACGGGCTCCTAGTGCCAAAGCCAATAGAATACGCTCGAATGCAGAGGTTATTAAAACTAAACGCAAGTCCTTGAAAACATACTGAGAGGATAATAATAAATATTTTCATATACACTGATCAGATCATTGTTAGAGCATGTGCATTGTGCAATATCAAATATGGAAGGCGCTTTAATTGCACACTATATTATTATATCTAAATAAGTATGGGATTTTTGTGTATTCATATACAGAACAATAGAAATATTTTTATTTGGAATATTTTTAACTTTGGAAAATAATTACAGCAAAATTCCTAGACATTTCATGGGGAACTAAAATAAAAGATACTGTGAAATGATTTCTTCCTAGTCTCTCAAAATATCAACCGGTAACAGAATTTCTTTAACAATTCCAATCAAAAATACATTTAGACCACTAGTTTAGCCAATAGCAGTCTCTGAAATACCTGTATGTCCTCATATTACAAAATTATCCAGAAATTGTGCTTCAATTATTAGCCTTCTAACATTATCTGTAATTAGGGTCGTAGCCTACTTTTGGTGGATTTTGAATTGGTTCTCGCGCTGCTGTAATTACTTTATTAAATAATTACTACAAAGTAAAGCTTGAAACATTAATAACAATTCACAAAAAAAATAATATAACACCAATGAAGAGATTAGAAGAAGAATAAGAAGTACCAGTAATAGAAGAAATAGAGAGAAAAAGATTGTTTTGGTATGGACATATGAGACGTATGCAACCCCACAGGTGGCCAGGAAGATATGGGATGTATATATGTATATAAAACACATTTCTAGTTATTTTTCCACAATTCCAGTAAAATTTATCAGAGTTCAACCTGCAGTACTTGGATAATATTTTCCTGATACGTACTAAGTACTCACCATGTAGTTTCAGAAATAAATTATATATGTATATTAACCATGGGTTTATAATACCGTGAGAGCAATAGAAAACCAAGTTAAAAAGACCCTTGGGATTTTAAAATCTTGTCTTAGATTAATCTGTAATTATACAGATATACACTTTATAATAGTTATTTATGATATAAGTGCTAAAAGTGACATTTTATTTTGTGAGAAGGGAAGTTTGGGCCACGACGCCGAAGGCGGAGTGTCCCATCCCTTAAAACAAAATAAAATCTCTTTTAGCACATATATCATACACTATTTTTTCTACAAACACCATTAAAAGTACAAATCAATGCATTTTTCTGACGTTATTAAATTTATAAAATATCATTTTCAATTCCAATTATTCATGAAGTTTATTGTTGCTGAGGTAATGAAAATTCGATCACCTGTTGACAAGTAATTCAAATCTCGTAACAGCGCCGAAGAAAATTTTTTGTTTGCAAGTAAAACACCATCCACTTAAGATTACTTATTCTAACTGCAGTTGCTATAACTGTACATTTAATTAAGTAAATAAATATAAGTAAAATAATATCGCACCAGTGTTAATAGGAAATCACGTCATTTACTTTTAGCACTAGTGCCGTATGTGGTTTTGCCTAGAAAGTTTTTCTGAGTACATAGTCGGCTGTACTGCACTCTTTACCATACCTTACCTTTAATAAATAATCTAACCACTTTGGGGTGTTTTCTTCCATATTCACTATCTTGAACATAATTTGCGATACAGGTTTGCACGTGAATAAAAAAGATTTGGATTATTATTTACATTACAATAATGTGACTCATATAAAATAGTCTCCAGAGAGTTTAAGACATTATTTTATTTTCCATGGTGAACCTGTAATTGTACTATGGTATCTTGGTATTGGTCTGTTCCATTTTGTCACACCCAACCATTTGCTAAGTTGACTCTCAACGTCCACTTTTTAGTTTTTCCTGCTGCAAGTCATTCATGGAACTAAACAATCTCTGGTTTAAATATAGATATTCACAATTTCTTTGACCATTCTGTGTTTGTTAACGATATTTTTTAACAGCATGGTACAGATTGTTGACAGTACAGATTTATGCTGAACTTGCGTCCAGATTTTTAAAGTTTTCTGCTATGGCAAAAGTATTTATTTAAAGTTTTTGTAAATGCTAGCTGCTTTTACTATTTTATTCCTCTTCATTTATATATATAAACATGCATGTATCAGGTGAATCTCCTATACTATACTCGTATAATATTAACCAAATTCATCTTTGTTTGTAACTGGGACCAATATTTCAAATTTCTTCGCCTCCTAAAGTACCATTGTCAAGTTGGTTTCGCTCAATTTTTCCAATCATGTGTTAAATCCTGATCGCGATATATCTATGACCGACTGTGGTTACCATCGTCCCTGGCAAAATAAACCAATGATGTCCTATTTTCCTTTCATTAAAAACTCATATCCCAATTTGAAAATGGAATATCTACTTACTGCATAATCAAAATAATACTAGATATACAATTAACTTTGCCCAGATTCCACATTTCTAATATTTTAAATCTTACATACAAACTAGTTTAAAACTGCAGTAATCATTTGTATAATTGCTTTGGGCTTTTCAAACTGCATCCCTCTGAATTGGTGCCCTTGGAAAAGCGCCCCAGCACTTGGTCTGATTGTAGTATTCCGTTAAATTATTGCTTTCTGCTTTCTGATATCTGTGCTTCTATTCAAGATATAGTTTAAATGTCTCTAAAGCTTGATGTGCTCTTCATTAATTAACAATTACCGATCATTCAAATTTTCCGGCTTGAACCAAGATGTTTGAACAGCTTTGAGTAAGAGAATTAGATTTAATTATTGAAAATGACAGCCTTACGAGACTCACCCTGTGTATGTGTTTGGTGTGTAATTGATTGAAAGCTACCCGTGATCATAGTTAACACATCACCGCTAACGTGTACGGAAGAAAGACACCTCGGCCCCCGTGCAAACAGGCCGTGACAGATACAAATACGATTAGTTTCCACATAACTAATAGTGGACAAAGCAGTGTCCTGCTGTCTAATCCATCATCCTGGGGTTCCTGCAGTTATTCCTGCTGGGATGTCCAGAATGCGCATGCGTGTATCTTATCACTGGCCGATAACAACCCCGAATAGTACTTGGGCTAATTTTAATGCCTTTAAGCACACAACTCGTATAATTGATGGGGGCCTGGTGGGCCGTAGGTGACATCTGAGGGCGGCGGATACGCGCACGCATGTCGACAAAGGACATGCATAAAGATGCCATATATTTGGTTGACACGCAGGGTGCTAAGTTCGGACACAGAGGCGGTATTAGTTAAAAATATGACATATCCATCAGGAAAATGTATTACGGATTCAGAAATGCATGTAGGTAATTTCAATCAGCCTAATACGTCGCCGGCATACTGTACCTGTTTACAGAACATTAACGTCACGAACAGCAACCTATCAGTTTCATATCGATCTAATTAAGGTTCACTTGAATGATTTATAAGTTTACAGATATCGTTCCAGATGTAGGTATGAGCGTCGTAAAGTGATTACTGCTACATGTTACGGAAGTTTTCTATCTCAATTTAATCTTTAATTGTCTATTGTTATAAGTTCTCATATAAATAATGCTAACGGATATTATTTATCATCTTATAAAGTCTATCACTGTGGGATAATTGATATTATTGTGCTAATTCTGTAACTAAGGACCTATTCTATAAAGCTATTACAATTCAGGGTGTAGTTAATTTTAGGGTATACTGTGCGATCATTTTATCTTGTAACAAGTAGCTAATCTGCACATCTCACATTATGAGTTCTTTGGGCAGGCAAACATCAACTACGGTTGTCAAAACTTAACAAACGTTTGCACAAAGTTGTTTATTTCTATAGATTCTTGTGGTAATAATAATCAGTTTCAATGTATTCGAATATCGAGAAAACGGATATGATGTTGATTTTGGGAGAATGCAGAGGAGCGGTGGACTTAGCAGTACTGGTCGTATTGCTAAGTCCACCGCTCCTCTGCATTCTCCCCTCTTCTGTATTCACATTGATACCCGGATAGATCCCTCTCGTTATACATAATGCCTTTACGTGTTTGAAAAGAAATTTGCGGCAATATGGACAGTTTTCCAAGCCAAATGTAAGACAGCTGAAGTCATCAAACAACTAACTGATAATCCCCACATAAGCCAACGAGCAGTTATAAGAACTGTAGGCTTTAGCCAAAGTTCAGTATTTAATATTTTAGAAGCAAACCAGTTTCATCCCTACCACGTTACCTTATTGAAGATAATTACACACGTCGAGTCAACTTCTGTCAATTTTTAAGTAACGAAGTAACTGCCGATCCACCGTTTTTAATATACTATTTTCTGACGAGGCGACGTTTAGCAACAATGGAGTTTTAAATAGCACACAAATGTAATATCTATTCACAAGATAACCCACGTTGGAATCGTCAAGCACACTTCCAAAGAATTTTTACTGTAAATGTGTGGTGTGGTATCGTCGACAACTCGATCGTTGGCCCGCACTTCTTTAATGGCGGTTTAAATGGGGAGAGGACCTCGATGGGGCAGTGCGAATACTCGCTGTCAATCGAGGTTACAGTGAAATGCGGTTCGAACGGACGCGTGATCGAACTCGGCTGAGGCGACCGTATGTCACTTAGTTAAGTTTAGGGTGCATGAATGACTAGTATGTAAGGGATGCCTGCACCTCTCTGAAGTAATGCGAAAGCGGTTCCGGGGGAGTGGAGAGTAGTATGAATAAATGACAGAATTGTAAAAAACTATCAGGATGAAACTTTCCATAACAGATTAATTGCAAGAGGTGCAATTCGTCCTTGGCATCCACGTAGTCCAGAGTTGACTCCGTAAGATTTCTTTTTCTGGGGTAAAGTAAAAAACGATCTACGGAACTCCCGTACAAACTCTGGAAGATTAGCGTGAAAGAATTATTGAATAATGTAGGCAATCGCCCCACACATGCTAACACGCATTAGAAATGCTTTTCTGCGGCGGATTGACTTATGTGAACAGCAAAGTGGACGGCAGTTTCAACATTTATTATGTCCTTAGTTATTGTTTTTATTTCGGTTTTATTTAATGTTTCTTGTTGATTCTATTGATATGTCAACAAATTTTTATACTGTCTTGGCATTCTCTTCTGTTTAAATTATAAGGAATAAATATTGTAAATGTACCTACCTATTGCAGAACTGCATCTTATTTAGTAGTAAATAGTTTAATTGTAGTTTCTTAGTATATCGAAGGTAGTTACATTGAATTTATTTATTTAAACAATGTAAAGTTAACCAAGATACGTATGGAATACAAACAGCTGTAATGTGTGTAGTCCACCTGCCTGTTAAAGATAAATTAACCGCCCTGTCTTTATACCAAAAGTTATATTCGGAATAAAATTAAAAGCGTTCTACCTATTATTCTCGGGTTAGTTATTTCGTGTTTATGATATAATAGCTGAACGTTGGCTGCACTAAACGTAAAAGTTGCCATCTAATCTAACATTTAGGTGTGACGGCAATGTAAATACAGAAATCTAACCTCAACTTAACGTGTTACGTTTTGCTACATTGGCCGATTTCAAAATTGTATTGGTAAAAATTCAAATAGACTTGGTCAGAATGGAGGCAGAAAAGCAAGAGTTGCAAATGAAGATTTGGAAAGTAAAGCTTAAATTATAATAAAAAATATAAGAATGTTAAATGAAGCAGAATAATAAATATTTAAGTTTTATTTTATTTATGTTCTATATTTTAAATAATACATTTCATAATATATTTCTAAAATAATTATGTATCAGATTGCTCTTTTCGCCCCATTCCCTCGATTTATTGGTAGAGGTAGTAATGCATCCTAATTTCATTAAACAAATCATCATTAGTGCTAAGAATGGGATGAAAGGGAGGAACAACTTCTGTTTCATTGATTGGCAAAATATGCAAACACGCTGTTGCCACAATTATTATTTTTGATTTTTCTGTTCGTCATCATCGGATTCAAACACACATCTGTTAAAACATGCGATCAAAAAGTTTTCAAATTAAGGAGGGCTACGGAAGTATTTTGCATGTCTGAGATTAAACTATAAACAAAATGTCGATTGTTACGGGCTTAAACGGAATTGTGACACATAAACGACGACATGCCCTAGCGTATCTCAAAGGAGGAGGGAGGATTCATTCATCACAGCCGGAAACGAACAATCTTAAGATTAAATAAGGTCACGCACAGGTGAACCCAAAACAATTAAATCTAAGCTAATAATCCAAAAAAAAGATATTGCAGAAAGGTCTTGTACACGCAGTATTTTCTTATATCGCCAAACTTTTCTAATCGCTCTTATCCTGCAAACAAAATATAAATTTGTTGCACAAGATTTTACAATTAACGGCGTGCGGCCTCTCCTCGGTAAACTAAATGGAGCAGCTGAAGCGTGGCTAACAAATCTTTTGAAAATTTACTATTTCGATGGAAACTAGGGGGGGGCGGGGCGTGAAGCTTGATCCAGTCGCTGGGTGTAGTGGTGGAGTTTTTACAGTTAGCTTTCCTCGAAATCGCTTGATTTTGGCAGATTTTTCAATATTACGTCATACGACGAAATTTCCCAAAACGATATTTTTGGGAAACCGAATATTCCCCTTTGTCGCACGTATCGTGAATGGTACCGCAGAAAGCGAAAGTAATTAGGTATTCGTAAATTACACTGATTCGGACGCCTGGGGGTAATTTTAAATCTGCGTAACACTCCGGTTGAGAGGTAGAGCCTGACTTCTGTCTTTTCCCCGCACTTAACAGCGTGAAGACTCGGGTTAAAGCTGCGTTTGCGGAAAGCTAAATAAAGGAGGTGCATACAGGTTGCGTTTAGTAAAAGTGGCCGAACGTAACAATTTTAAACTGTCAAATTAAAATAATTTATTCACCTGTCAAAACTGTTTAATCTGGTTGTAATTTGTTTGCTTACTTATAAGTAGGTTTTACTGCGACGAGATTCGCTTTGAGGTTAAATTCTCTTTGCTTGTGTTTACATTCGAAGATATAAATTTAAGGTACGACCGGTACGTAACATGACAGCTGCGTTATGCCCTGTAGCACTCAGACAATCCTAATTTGAAAACTTTCTGATTGCTCGTTGCCAACATTACACTAATTCCCTGGATAAACACGTAGGTAGAACCAAAATTCTAATTTTATTCCACAGATAAATTTATTTTACAATTAACTGTGTATTGTAGAACTTGCCCTAAGGCGGTTAGTGAAATACCAAAGTATTTTCACGTTGACCACATTTTAGCAGCCTTATTTATAGTAAATTTGCATGTCTTGTAAGTTTTTCTATTAAGTGCATTTCTGTACTTACAAAATGCTTGTAATGACTGTGCAAGAAGTATCGTATATATTAAAGATCCATCTAGCAGAACGCTTGTGAATTGTCTATAGATAAGAGTTTTTCCGGAGTTAATGGCTCCTCAATCCCAATCTACCAATTTGGAAGATTTAAATTAGGGTAAGTGCCAAACCCTATGTGTGTGCTATACGAATAAATAAATAAATAATGGATTAACATATTCTTGTACATAGTGATTCTATTGTCTGCCATTTAAAAAAGAAATTACCGAAGTTCGCAAAATTCTAATTAAAGTAATCGTAATTTAAAAAACATTGCTAAATATGAAATTACGAGGTCAAAGTACTCCAATATGTGATCTTTAGTTCTTGTTTCTTTATAGATTTATTATTGCCAAGGAGTGTAAGTGCAGCTCATTTTTAGGGGTCATTGTTAAGGAACGGTTATGATAATATTCATTTAAATTAGTATCGCGTTAAAATAGCAAGGTGGCTGTAACTATTTATTTAGCACGACCGTTCATTACAACCTATATACAATACAACCAAATATAAAAAGATGAAACTGGTAAAAACACGCAATAAATTTGAAGAGTATGATGTAATTGTAAGTGATATTAATAGTATAATTGATGCTAAAGCAAAAATGCATTCTAATATGTAAGTCTCTTAATACTAATAGTAATAATAGTCTCTCTTGAGAGTGAACGACGCTTAGGATAACAGCTAGAATTGCTTTTTTGCAATTTGGAAATTTCGATATCTATGTCTACCCTACCTACTTTCAACGAGTACCTGGGGGTGACACCATGGGTAATAATAGGTAGCTGAAGCGTAGGGCTTGCCATACTGTCTTTTTTGTAATGCCGACCGACCTTATCAAAAAAAACAGTCTCTTTATTTTCTAAAAATAGGTAACTGTATTAACTATCAAATCAAATCAAAAGTTTTTCTATTTGTCTATTACAGTAGTCTCATTACAATGCAAATCAAATAGAGTTGAAATGAGTTTTTACTGTTTCCTTCATACTCTTGTGTTCAAATATTAAATTTTGTATCCTTAATTGGCAGTTACGTAGAGGTTTTATTGTGCTACTCTTGTTTTATCCACTTTCATTTATATAGAGTGGTAATAAAGTTCCGTACAATATTCTTAATTTTTTATTTAATGATTTTTGCGAAAACCCAGAAGCACCTCAATTTTTTGTTTTGAAAATGCACTTTCTCTCCTAAATATCTTTTCTATCCTCTTTTGTGCCTGTGTTATGACGTCATCAAACGTTTTTTAAATGGCAATCCCGATTTTTCCTCCTTATTTTGATAGACCCCCACCAGTTAATGGTGATATAAAATAATTGGTGGCATTGCATGAGAAAATTACACATATTTAAAAATTCCAAATTTATTTTTCATGATAATAAATAAAAACATTATGAAAATAATTACCCAGCGGAAATTGTACACCATCAACCAGTTGGTATTGACCAGCACGTTTTAAACGCTTTGTATCGCACGCCGTATAATTTCCGGGATTTCCATTTCTAAACGAATCTGACGCTAAATCGTTTAAGTTGTTTGGCATACTAATGCAAACTTGCGATTTGCCATGACCCCATAGAAAGAACGGCGAGGAAAATTTGAGTGGCCTGTGCGATCACCTGACTTAAGCCCGCTATAGTCTTTCTATGGGGTTATGTGAAATCGCGAGTTTTCATTACTAGACCGAACAGTTTAGACGATTTACGGCTTCAGATTCGTTTAGAAATGGAAAGTATTAGCCAGGAAATTAATTATAGGGCGTGCGATACAAAGTGTTTGCAAGGGTGCTGGTCGATGCCAACTGGTTATATATAAATTGACATGTTTCAAGGTTTTCCCAAAAAAACATGAAATAACAGAATTATGACTTTTGTGGAGAACTTTATCACCACACTGTATATTAATGTACTTACATATACGTGTATTTTGTATGTACTGCAAATTGGCATCTCTTATTCTTCTTCAACGATTTTGTTATAGCCATCAGCTTATTTTCTCTTTAGAAACCATCTTATGTCAGGGGTTCCCAAACTTTTTAAGTTTTGTACCACATAAA
Organism: Limonius californicus; assembly: GCA_014611495.1. Classification (NCBI taxonomy): domain Eukaryota; kingdom Metazoa; phylum Arthropoda; class Insecta; order Coleoptera; family Elateridae; genus Limonius; species Limonius californicus. The sequence continues at coordinate 17,305 of JABXWE010008782.1, read as the reverse complement.
ATAAGAATCAAACGATATATTGTCACGCCTTTAATCTTTACTATTTACAAAAATTGGTTGAATTACAGAAACAACCTCATCACTCCGCCACTGTTTAGGTAGACAATTACACATTGACAGATGCCAGATTCCCGGAAACCCAATCGAAGAAGGAGTAGGTTCAAAACAAATAATTAATAGGCGCCACTGACTTATAATTTTCTAGCATCGTCCGAGGTGGTAAATGAGAAGTCGGACTCCAAGAAAAGTAATCACCTACCTTTATTTTAGTTATATTTACGTAGACTTAAATCCAATTAATTCGTAGTAAAATAAAACACAAGTTGCAACCAAATCTCTGTTTACTTAATAAATCAATAAAACCCATTCACAGTTCTAAATTTCTGTGCAGAACAATGATTTAAACTAAAATATTGAAGTCCCAATTTTACGCTACTCTCCCGGGATATAACGAAAATTTACTTGGCAAACTCAAACAATTTTTGGGGCAGGTATTGCGCTATACAACAATATGTTAGCAAATTTTTAGCGCATCCCGTAACTCCGAAGGCCTTCGCGTCACGAAAACATGCGTAAGCAAAGATCTACAGCTATCGTTAAAGCGTGAATTCTTACAACGCAATATTAAACCCCTGTTGGCGTACCCTGTATATCTTCTGTACGTAAAATTGGGATATGGAATATTACAATCGTATTTCATATGTGCACGTAACCCCAATTAAATCCCAATGACACAATTGTTGACCCCAATCAATTAATAACATTAATTCCTAAATAAATATCACGAAATCGTGAACAATAAGACAAGGTTATACAGTTTTTGAAAATTGCACTTCCCTTGATCAGCTGCAATCAGCTCGTCCATACATCAGTGATAGACCCAGGTGTTCACCCGGTTCGGGGAAAACCCTCACAAGGTTACTCGGCGAGGACAGCGTATCAATTTTCGCACTACGTATAAATGCAGAGTTTTTCTACGGCGTCGTCTTAATTTCTGGAAGTCCCGATGTACGACTTTTTGCCTAGTAAAATTTATTCGAGATTAGGACTAAGGTTCTGGAGATTACGATAAGACAACAATTTTTGGCTAATAATCAACTCACCAGTTGATGGACTCTGGCATATCCCAAAACAAATCTTCTTTACCGGAGTAAATTCTATATTGGAAAATAATTTCCTGGAGAATTGTTTCCCTACAACTATGGGAAAAGCTCCTTTGTGAAGTGACTCTCAAAGCGGAAAACTAATTTCCAATCGACAAACGATTTCAATAAAAATTCACTATTCACAATAAACGCCCGGCAAGGTTGACAATGTTTAATCCACTGACTTAATTACGGGAAACTGCCTTTTAGAATCTCCTATCCCCCCAAAATTTTAAACTCAAAACCGCGCAGCATTGGTTTGCCTGAACGAACTTCGAAATATTATATATGTACAACGGGTTGCCTACTGTTAGGCGCGGAGAACATTACAAATATTTATAATACCTAGTTTTGTTCCAACATCTCTAGAAACCATTCATCGCATGGCCACGTGCATGCGCAATAGATAAAACGCGTTCCGTATATACATATATATGTATATGTTATTTTCAACGTACTTCCCCTACATATGATTCGGACGATCGTACATTTTAGTTTTTTTCACGCGAACATACATGACAATACTTACTTATAGTTCCTAAAAATTATAATTGTGCAGTTCTGTTATTATACCTACACCCGAAGAAGCAATATAATTTCCTCAAATGAATTTTTACTCCATGCCTTCCATCTACTATAATTTTTATTATAGATACACCCTCCAACTCTTAATTTTACTTCTTCAATTGCTGATCAAGCTTCTCTTCTTGTGTATCATGTTAATTCCCATTCTGTAGCATAAATGTGCGATGTTAAACGTTCCTTAGTTCTTGCATATAAATGAGGCCCCAATGATGGAATATTACAATTATAAAGAAATTCATTTGTTTGAAAAAAAAACAATTGCAAATGCAATGACAATTCTTGGGCAGATATATCAAATACAATAAAAATAATTGTATATGTACTTATACTGCGTTGGGTAACATGCATTAAATTATTAGGTATTATTAATAATGGAATATGCGCCGGTTCACTTGAAGCTCCACTAATCCATTTGACGGCGTGGATTGATCCCCATATTTCTCTTCTACTGTCTTCTCTTTAAGCTGATTGTGTGATTTTGCCTCCTGTACTATTAACCTCCAATCTGTTCGGTCCATTGCTTTGTATGTACAGTTTTACATCATTATTAATTTTATACTATCCAAACTCATTGACAATTTCCTCGCAGTCGTTAGTACATTTCCGTCCTGTCCATATTCTGATAGTTTTTTGGCTTTAATTCCGATATTTGTTTTATATTTTCCACTTTTTAATTCTTATTGTTCCATTCATATGCCTTATTATTTATTGTTACCTATCTGTATCTTATTTTAACCGCGTTTCTGCTCACCACTTCGTCCTTTTGTTTTGTATCAACATTTCCTAGAATGTTAGTTCATTATTAATAATTATTCTTTGCCCTCTTCATTCTTTCAGCTTCTTTTTGTTAGTCATTATTTCTAATTTTGGTTCCATTTTGAATTTTAAAAACTATTACTTTTCCTTCTTTTTTCTTTCCAATTTTATACACTTCAGATATTTTACACTTATGTAAACACCCACTTCTTTGGGCAGAAACTTCTACTTTTTTATCTATTTATATATCATCAATTAATTGATAGTCCTTTTATTATTGTTATTTCTCTTTATTTGTTTCTCCTGTGCTTCTATAATATTTTCCATCCTTTCCATTCTCTGTGATATTTCTTGCTTCTCCTTCTTCCTCTTTTTCCTTTCTGTTCATTTCTTCCTGTAATTCCGATATTTCCTGTAATATGGTTTTTGTTCTTTTTTAAATGCTTTTACCTCCCTCTAACTCTTCGCACTTCTCCTTGTTGCTGTTTTTGATTGCGGCGTAATTTTTAGTATCTCCCACTATATTTTTCAGCAATTGCTGTTCTTCCTCCTGCTCACTGTCACATTTTTTTTATTGTTCTCGTTTTCCTGGCGATTATGCTGCCTGTTTACTGTTACTGAAAATTTCCATCTCTTCTAGTTTTTTGCTCTTCCCATCTTCAGTCGAGGAACCATTGCTCCTGCAGTTATATGTTAACATTTTTGGCTTGCTCATTATAAGGTTCAATTTTAAATTTTTTTGGATTTTCACTATTGTGCGTTCGTTTATTATTTAAATTATTGTTCTAGAATGTTTGCTAAAGTGCGCATTTACTTTATGTGAATTGTTCTCTATAGAAGCTTTTTGTGTTATTATTCTCAAAAACATATCAAAAAACGGATATGATGAATTATTTAAAAAAAATTATTCACCACTGTTGACATTTTTTTAACTGGTTTTTAGGTAAATACCTGCAAAAAAAATTCATAAACACGTTCTTTTTAAATTTATGGTTATGTAATAATTGATGTGCTCTGTATGTTTTACCGCCTTGCGGCTCCAGCAGCCAAAGCTTGGACAGTAAACACAACTTCCTGCCATAGAAACCGAGTCAGTAAACTTGTGAAAACAAAAATGCCATGTTCTGACTATACGACATCCTCATTTGTTTCAACGCAATTAGGAATTTGAATATAGGAGAAGTAAAACTGTATTATAATTTTAATAAAATATATTTTTAAATATAACATCATGAATAAAAAACAATAAAATATATTATAAAATATAATACTAAATGCTATAATTATGTTAAAACAATATGCTTAGCTTGTTAGCTCAAACCATTATAATGTACAGTAGGGCCATCAGTTCTTGATCCTAATTACTTTGCACATGGAGGTGGTACTGTATTTCACAATGAAAATCACGTTTTAAATTAAAAATAAAGTTACATCACGTATCAACACAATCAGCTGCCCGATATTATGTTCAATTCAAAAATAAGTGCTATCACTATTAATTTTACTATTGCTAAAAATTGATTTTGCAGTGTTTTGCTGTTTGGTTATTAATAATGTTGTGATGTGGATGCTATCAAAGGCAAGAAGTGATGGCACAAATATAACTGAAAACAATTAAGTTTATATTTGAGCCCTGAACTAAGTATATTAGTATGTTAAAATACCTACTGGCCTTGCTTAATAAAATCAAGCAAGTTTTGGTAAAACTACCTTACCTTAAACCTAAAACACATTAAAATAGTCTACATAAGTAAAGTTATACTGATGTCTGTGCAATCAACTTTACTTATATATACATAAAATATTATCTTACTAACTAGAGTGTACACATAAAAAAAATGTGTCACGATCACGATTTTTAAAGGCTGCTTTTAGCTGCTTCATTTTTAAAATCACACTAACATACAAAAATAATTTTGTAAAAAGCTTTGCTTTGTACTATTGTTTATTTTAGCTGCTCAAGTAGGATACCAAAGAAAAAAATATTACATATTTTCCTCCTTCATTCACCTTCAACAGCCAGATGTAAGCAACTAAAATAAACAAACGTTTATTTTTTAATAAGAGATCGCACTTTGTTAACACACCGATTTACGAATTTCCGCTTTTGCTTTGAGTTATCACTTGAATTGCTGTGCAAGCTTAAGTCCGATGATTTATTATTAATATCGTTAGAGTCCAAAGAATCATCCAAACTGCTTTCTAAATTTTGAGTTTTACTACTAGTATTACTTAAGCTACTGTTTCTATCATTTAATTTTTCAGTCTCTTTATCAGTATGAATATTCTCGTCGGAGATTTTTTTGTCTAGGTTATTATCGCAACTTTGTGACTTTTGCGCGTTTTCGGACGGAGTTTGTTCTGAATTCGTTGCGGTTGCTGTGATCTGAATTGGTTCGGAGTCTAATAGTCCATCTAAACTGCGAGATCGGTTTGGAACTGACGGCGCACTGTGAACGGCTATGGGGGAAATGGGCGAATTAGAACCTCTACGAGGCGTTGAAGGACACTGGGGAGGCAATCCTCGTGGATATCGACCTGAACTCATTATCCAGTTTCTGGACGGACTTGATGACTTATAGAATCTGAAAAATAATTGACAGTTTAAAACAATGCACTGAACCTAACCATCACTTGCTGCGCGCGCAGAACCGAAAACTGCGTGCTTTTGTTTGTAGGTACAGTCTGTATGAAATCCGTTGACGCAATTAAGGTATACATATTAGGCATGTTTTTGTTTATCTAATCCTGTGTTTACTTGTAATCCCTTGTTGTACATGCTATTTACTTGTTGAGGCTCCTTATAAAAACCAGCACGTACCTACTTACGTAATTTTTTGGGCCTCCGTTGCGTTAAACAATATTGTGTGAAAAGCGATTGCAAACTAAATGCGAACCTGTTCAGCAGTTCAAGGGTTTTAGAAATCGCAAATGATTAACATAATCTCCAAAGCTAGATATACACGGTAAATCCCTCTTGTGCATTGCGTCAATTGGTTTACACCAAGCTGAGCGCATAACTTTACAGGCACATGCAAAATACTGCCTCTTAAATAGGATAGGTATGTGCACGGCAGAACTAGGGGAAGTACAAATTCAATAGGGTGAGGCTTGTTATAAAACGGGGATGTACTGAAAACGTCGGCTTGTAGTGGAGGGAAGGAGGCGAATTGTCGCCTGTATTTTGAAGATTGTTGATAGGAAAATTTAGTACTTTAATTTTAAAGTTGGTGTCCGCTTGCAGTGAACACGTATTTACTGGTGTTTACCGTCCTGCATTAAAGAAGCTGCTGATATTATAAATTCGGTGCTACGACTACAAACATTACAAGAGCAAAAGAGACTTTGACTGTAAAATATTATTAAACTCAGGAAACACTATAAACCACCATTTCAATTAACGCTGTTGTTAGGTATTATGTACTACATAATATATAAATTTATGACGTCCAAACCAAAATCCAATTTTTGATAAAAAGAAAAAAGGAATTGATATACAACATTGTCTCACATTGGGTACATTTTTGATAAAAAGAGTTTTTGATTTTGTTGAATTGTATGTTAGCACAGCTTTAAAATTTGTACAAATTACGCTAATTTTCTATTATTCTCCAAAAAAGTTTTTTTCTTGGGAAGGATTCCAAAAGATTTATATGGGCATCTTGTAGTGCGTCCAAGGCAATCTCACCCTTGTTTTTAACCCAGTTTAGGTTTAAGCTACGAACAAAAATAAAAGTTGGAGGACCTCTAGCGGTCTCTCGAAATATCGTCAAAAAAATGGGATCCTTCCAAAAATTTTCATAAAACTGGACATCTGATTGGACGTTCTTGCCCCACCACACCCAATTTTAAATTTGAATGGCCGCGCAAATATGTATTAGCGGCAACTGGCTTAATACTTTAACCTCACTTTTGAGAGCGTTTTTAGTAAATTTATATGATCACATACCATACTTATTGTAAATCCTATTAATCATTTAAGTTTCAGGTCTTGGTTTTCGCTTATTGTGAAAAAATACAGCTACACTGTCTAACAAAAAAGTAAACAATAACCTCACTTCTTGTTGGTTTACAAACAGCAGCTGGTATTTTTATAACAACTTTTTATACAAATTTTTACAGTGAAACAGGGTCTCATACTTTGAGTCAGTGTCAGTGACTGTAAGTAACTACAGATTAGGAAAACCCTGCCGACATTTCAAATCCAAGTAAGCACAACCTCAGATTTTGGTATTATTCGCATAGTATTGAAACTTAAACAATGAAAAGGAAAATAGAGATTATGATTTAGAAATAAACATACCTAGGTAAAGGCGAAGAAGTGACCGAGGCTGGGGGGCCATCTAGTCAATCTCGACATAGCCCCGAGTTTCCATTAACATCCTTATCGGAGCCTTTGCCACTGCCAGAATCGTTGCTGTGCATTCGTTGATAGTTGGGCTGACGGACCATGCCGGGATTTGATGGAGTTCCAGGAGTCATGTCGCCCTTGTTCAAACCTACTCTACTAGAAAGTAGATCTGTTCGGGTGTTAATCTCTCCACGCATGAACCTGATCGAGTAGATTCAGTAAATAAAAGAAACTAAGCAATATGCGGAAATTGTACCTTTCTAATTTGTCCACGCATGCGTCTTGGTAGTCATGAATCCACCTAACACCATTGAAATGGCAAACTTGTCTCATGTCTTCGGGAAGTTCTTCTGCTTCTGGCCACTGGAAGTTGTCTATGATTGGAATAATATTACACTGTGACTGTAAAGCTGCTACGATTTCCTGTAAACAGAATAGTAGGATGCTTCAACCTATATTTGAATAAAAAAAAGCAAATTTATAGACAAGAGTTTCCATTTTTGGCGAGATTCCCGATAAAAAATTATTTCATTTGATGTCACTGTTGTTTTTGAATCATTTAAGTTTGTACAAAATTTTAAAATGCACAGCTTATTGCGTATAGTGGCTACAATTATATAAAGTGTTTCAAAAGTTATGACTATCCTCCGCAAAGATTGAAAAAGCACAACTTAATAAAAATAAAAATTAAATTGTATTTTTGAGGCCTCATCCTAAAACCATGTTAGCAAACTTGCAAAAATGGCAAAGTTGGATTAAACATGTTTGTAAGTATAAGACAAGGTTTCTAAATATACAGTTACTTTTTTAAATATCAAAAATATGAATAATCATTAAGTCATTATTATTTTTTATGTTGCGTTTAATGACTCCAAATAGTTTCTAAATGCAGCAGATGTAATCATATTATTCTAATTGGGAAATAAAACCATTCGTTTTATTTTCTCGTTACACAAATCCAACAATATATAAATAGATCTTACCCTATGAACCCAATCTTTGCGATCACCATCACCTATACACCTTTCCAAGGCATTTGGTGTTAAAACAAGTAGAAAGTGTTTGGCTTTCTGTATGCTTTGCAACAAATTGTTGTCAAACTTCCCAGCTTCTAGTCTTTCAACATCAATGAACACACTGAAACCTCTTAGCTGCAAGTGTACTTTCAGTAAGCTGGCAAGCTGAGAACCATTAGATCGCCTATAACTAACAAACACGTCCAAGGATTTGTCCATGTTATCGTCGGTTAAGTTAGCTAAACCATTCTCTAAAGCTCGTATGCCATCCATTATTCTAAGTCTATGGATGGAATTTACTATACTACATTCGCTAAGCAGCTGATCTTCTGAAAGGTTTCGTAAGGCTTCTCGTGTTTCAATTCCTGCATTAAGCATGCTGTAAGTGTATATGCTAAATTCTAGTCCCATGGATTGTAAAAAGCTATTTATATTGGCGGTATCTCTTGAGCTATAGTCTGCCATCTTCTTTAAATTTTGAAGTTCTCTTGTAAATCTATAAAAGAATGCAAACTAAAATTTGACCTATTTATAGACAAAATGTTACCACTCACCTTTTTCTTTTGATTCCATTTGTTAATCCAATATCATCTCGTAAATTCTCTTCTGTGAGTTGCAGTAAAAGGTCACCATCAACGCGGCTGTCCACAAAACTAATGATATAATCTGTAAAACCAATTTGTTTGACCCACTCCTCAACATCTTCTATTGACCACAAAGGCACTTGCTGGCTCAATTTATGTGGAACTTCTTCCCCGATAAGCCTGAGAGCTTGAGCTGCATATTTTGAAGCTACTGCATTGGGACAACTAGCTACCCTCTTTAATGATTCAATTGCACCAATTTCGGCAAATATATTTGTATTTCCTTGCTGCTTTTTAATTCCAGCTTCCATGCAGAAATGGAAAGCTGCCAGATTCCTAGCTTCCTCTCGTTTCGAACTTAATACAGGTACTAAATATTTTAGCCAGGTTTTGCTTTGCCCATGTGCATGTGCTAAATTGGATTTTGCAAATTCTGAGGGATTGTGAGTAGTGACAAATGGCTCTACAAGACCCAAAGTGCCCGATTGCAAAACTTCCGCTTCAATTTCTGCATTTGCTACTAACACTGTTATAGCTAAACAGGCATAATACTTGATGTTATCATCGGTGTGGAATGCAAGTGGAAACAACCACATGGGAACCTTGCGTTTGATCATTGCTTCTTGATTTTCGGCACCACCATACAAGCTGAGATTAGCAAGAGCACCGGCGCAGTGCCTTAAGGTTTCTACATCACTTTTTCTGCATTCAAATAGAAGCGCATCAAGTCCACCCAACCGTATTACATCACTACAAGTTTCTTCACTATGTTTAAACAAATGTTCTAATATGCCTGTTCCAACCCGCGAATGAGCAACCGAATTTGAATGTTTAGTACACATACACGCGACATTCACAACTTTATCTAAACCATTGGACACCACATGGGATCGATTTTCAGTTGTCAAACATTGTTCCAATAATCGAGCACTAGAAAACTGTAATTCGTTGTCACTGTTCGTACAATTTGCCATTATTAAATCTAGACCTCCGCAGTTTCGTAAGGCATTGCAAAGGGAATATCCGAGTTCATGTCCGTATGTTGGGACAGCCCAAGCCTTTTGCATTACATCATTTATTCGGTTTAAGATAGATGGTGCCTTTTTGCCCAAATTATTTTTCTGCAAGCTTTTTATTGAAATGTCTAAGAATGTGGAGTATTTGTGGATTGCTCGCTCAACATCTTGTGTGTTAGAGTTTGAAGATAACTGCTCGAGATCGTCAAGTGACATGTTCATTAATTCATCTTCAGGTTTGCCAGTACCATTCATCAACTGGAACTAAAGAAAAATAAATATTAAAATTTAACAAATTCGAAAGTGATATTAACACTTCAAAGTCAATCTGACTACCAACAAACACAGAAAACTATAAAGGAATTTGGGATATATTTAACATTAAAAGACATATACTTTTGGTTTAATACAGAATGGATAATGGTTTAGTTTTGATAGGGCGAGATCTGGGTGGTAGATGGTAGATTACATTGGTCCAATATACACAAAATCACTAAGGTCAATTTGACTACCAACAAACACATTAGAAAAGTATAGGGGAACATAATAACTTGGCATATATTTGACATTAGGGGACTTTTGATGGGTGAAGGGTGAAAGGAAGAGATTAAAATGGTAGCGTCAGACACATCTTTGCATTCCGGCCATGTTGAATGAATTACACACATTGATTACAAGGTCAAATTGACTACCAACAAATACAGAAAACTATAAAGGGACATCATAATTTGGGAGATAATTAATATTAAATGAGCTCTGCTTTTGGTGTAATACAATAATGGATATTGGTTTGGTTTAGCTAGGATGAGATCAACATAAATGTTGGGTCAATTGATCCAATGTACAACAATCACTTCAAGTTAAATTTCACTACCAACAAACACATTAGAAAAGTATAAAAGAACATAATACTTTGCAATATATTTGATATTAGGAGACTACGGCTTCTGGCATTTAGTACAAACATGGGTATTGGTTTTGAATGGGAGAGATTTAGGTGGCAGCATCAGATATATGTTTGGGTTTAGGTCATATTGGATCATTGTACACATTAATTACAAGGTCAATTTGACTACCAACAAACACAGAAAACTATAAAAGAACAACAAAATTTGGGAGATATTAAATATTAAATGACCTCTGGTTTTGGTGTGATGCAATAATAGGTACTAGTTTGGGTTTGACAGGGCGAGATCCAGGTGGTAGGTCATATTGGCCCAATGTACAACAATCACTGCAAGGTAAATTTGACTACCAACAAACACATTAGAAACGTATAAAAGAACTTAATAATTTGGGATACATTTAATGTTAAGAAACTACTATTTTTGGCATTTAATACAATGATGGGTATTGGTTTTGAAAGATAAGAGATCTAGGTGCTAGCATCAGACATATCTTTGCACTTGGCCATATTAGATCAATAAACGCATATTGATTACAAGCTGCATTTGGCTACCAAAAACCACACTGGAAAAAAGTGTAGTCAAACATAATTATTTGAGAGATAAAATATAAAAAAAAAACGGTTTTAAGTAGAATTTATGTTGCTACTACACAACATAAATCTCATTACTGCATTTGTTAGATAAAGAACATTAAATAATTTTTATTGCTATTTATTAGGCTAGCTTTCTATTGCAATGCTGACCTCTGATTTTTCATATAATATCATTGTATGCAATCGTAAATATATTTATTAGTTATTACTAAGAAACCAACCTGCGCTGCTGCAGCTTGTAACATTGAACTTGCTGTTGTGTGAAGGCCCTTTGTTGATGTGTATGTTATATTTGACTGGGAAGAAGATGTGTGCTTTTCTTGATTATACACCCCACTAGATGTTACAGTTTGCCTTTGTTGTTGAGCTTCCATGGCTGTTTTTTCGTGACTGAACATATCTGTTGTGACTTTCATACTTGTGTGTGCCATATTTTTAGATTCTTGTTGGCTTAGTTCCCCTGCTTTCAGAGATCTTGCTTCCTGTAATTAGAAAACATAAAGTTATCATTGTTAATAATAGTTTCTTGCAGCTGTTTAGCAGAGGTGCCGAAATAAATGACTGAATAGTGGTAGATATACAGTGTATAGTATGCACCATACTACAAAAATGTGTTAAGAGTTGCTATCCATTTATTTTTAGAGCCATCAAGGTCACGGCTTTGATAAACGTGTGTTCGAACTATTTGTACCACGCCACCAGCAAGTGACAAGTCAAAGGCAGAAAAAACATTTTTTTTTAGATGAAATTATTTCTTAGGTCGAGCATGGTTTTAAAAAAAGTAATACAATGTGGACGGTGGTCCGAAGTCATACTGCATAGAGAAATCTTATGATATTTAGGTCTGTATTTGCACTTTCGTTTCGTTTTACTTGTATTCGGTTATAGCTTTTACTGTATTACTTTGAAATATAATATATCCAGAATAATTGTGGATTATTCATCTATTCGCTATCACAGGAAAAGTGTAATTATATTTACTCCTTTGTTATTTTGTTTTTGTAGACCTATGTCAAATTGTGTAACTATCAAAATACATAAATATTGTGAATAAACAACGAGCGATAAACTTTAAATTTTCATTTCTTTGTATCCGGTTAAGATGTGTATGACTACTTCAATGTAAGAGCATGTACCACTTCCGTTGAAGAACATATACAATCTGCTATGCCACGTGAATTACATGTTATGCTATTATATGCTTTTGTAATTTTAAGTTTTGGGGAATAAAAGATAGATAATGCAAGAAACTTAAGAAGTAAAAATAAAAAAGGAATTATATTAGCCCTTATGCAAATTGCTTACAATGTATAATGAAGGAATAAATTATTACTTAGAATCTTATAAGCATATAAACATTATATAATAGGGGTATATCTGATCTGTTCCAATTTTATACAAAAGCACATGTGTATTTTGGTCCCTGACATAATTCTAGACAATATTTAAATTTAAACTAGGTAGTGTTCAAAATTTTGGGAAGTGATGAAAACCATGTTTTCACAGTCTTTGCCGAAAATATATTTATGTTATATTTGTCGGAAAATAACATGAAAAACATACTGAAGTATTACGACTACGTGTAGGTGATCTGGAACTGTTATTAATTATTAACGGCGTTAGGAGTGGCATTTCGGATTTTCCTGTGTTGCGGTAGACACCTTTTCTAATCGGCCATGGTGCGGACATTTTACCACATTCCCGAAATTGGCTGCACTATTTCGAAAACAGAATGTTATTGCACTGAACACGCAAGACGTTCTGGTGAACTTTTACTGCAACTGCAAACTCCCTGGCCCCAAGGATGCCGCCAAACTAGCAAATCAAACGCCAAAGACTGTCCTGGCAAAGCAGGATAAAAATATACGGTATCTGCTTGGCGCTGAGCCATATTTTGAATTGGATTTTTTTGTTGTGCGTAATAGGCACGTGTTTTTCTTTTAAGGAAAGCCACTGCTGTTGTGATTACAGTAAAACAAATTGATCTGAATGACCTCACATACCTCCTTATCGGAACTGAATCCAAAATATCGTTTTATAATAAAATTCATGGTAAAAGTACCAAAAGGCACTTTGTAATTTTCAACTAGTATTGGATTTTGCCGAAATGTATAAATTGTTCGTGTTAAAAGATGGGTCATGGTTGCTACCACAAAAACTACTGAATTTGTTATGGAACTGCGCCGCCACCGTTGCGCCACTAACTGTGGATATTGATCAGCCCAAGTTAAATAAAATTATATAGATTAAAAAAACCAATTACCAACAATGCGTAAGTTTGCAAATTTTGGTTAAATTGTATAGATATGCATTAGCACGCATTTGGCATCCTTACGGTCACTGGGTGCGGGTGGCTAATGGACTGAAATCATGTAACGTTTGTTGGCAAGGTAATAAATGCGTGTTGTTGGACGCTGTCTGAATCAGATAGTATTTAAATATTGAAAAATCTATATCTAGTTCTCTGTTTGATAATTTTCCAAAACTTCCACAATAGTAGAGCAACAATAGAGAACAACTGTTGAAAAGCATTTTTTGAACGAATGTTGGAATTTGAAATGTATTCCCACCTTAACAACAAGAAAATAGAGAAATACACATATACAGTCCTAACGCTTAACTAAAAACATACTTGTACAGCAAAGATTTACAAGTTACTTGTAACTCGGCTTAATGCACCGTCCGCATTCAGGTAAATTTACATATTGCAAAGAGCTGCGGTTACCTAGGGGTTGTGATACAAGCAAGAAGTTTAAGTTGTATGTTTTTAATCCGTTATTTAAGATTACACTGTTTAGTTGAACTATTCTTATTTATGTTAAACCTAGTAAACTATGTATCAAAACTAGCTTCCTTAATTATCATGAGTAATAAGTTACAGTTCAGATATTAGATTAGATCGTTGCCTTATTGTCTGCCTTAATCACATTAGTTTTAAACTTAAGAAGTAAACAGCGCAAAGTAGTTCTTGATGAACTTCTGTGCGAAGTAAATATTTATTTATATTTTACTTTAAAATGTGGACACCGTGGATTGATAGCGAACATTTAATTCGGCAAATATCTTGGGAAAACTGCTTGCTTACGATAAAATGGTTAAATCAAAGATTGAATGAAAATTATACTGTAATAAAATGTTCCGAAAATACATTGCTAGGAATGGTTAAACGTATGGAATTTAAACATAAAACTATAAACAAGCGTCAAGTTATTATGGAAGCAAAGAGATTACCAAGCATGGCGCCGCGAGTATCTCCAAAACAATAAAACATATCGGCAAGAAAATAGAAATATATGTTACTTAGGCCAAACTTGGTACGAGTCCCACGATATTGTACGAAAAAGTTGGACAGACAATTCCAGTCAGTGTAAAATAGGTACACCAGGAAAATGGTAGATACATTTTATGTGTTTGAATGTGTTGTAATTTTATTATTACTAAAAAGTGTAAGTAAATATTTCTACCTAAATAAAATGGATATTTGAAAATGTTGAACCAGGGATTACAGGAACCCTTCGATATCGATATAACTTGAAGGAAACTATACCATAAACTGAGATACAACGCGATCTCTATATAAAAGCATTTAAGAAATTAATGTTAGGATTTGCATTGTTTACGATATTGTATTTTCGCTTACAGTAATCACTTGTCTCGGATACAAAAATTAGGATATTTTGAGCATCTGTGATTTGTGACGAATTGGTATTTAAACTACGGGGAAGTGTTTGGAATTTACCTGGGATAGTTGTCTCAATTTGCAGAAGTATTTATGTGCTTCAATACGCGTTTAATGTATGACATCTTAGGGTAACAATATTTACTACTATAAAATATTTAGCGACTTACGGCACAAAAACAACCAACGATCAAGAATTATTAAAAAAAGAGCCACAATTTTGAACATTTTTGCGAATGAAATTATATTTTGCTTAAGAAAACTTAGCATTGGTAGTTTGAATACTGAAAATAGTTTTCCCGGATACTGCATTTAACGACTGTAACGAACAAATAACTGGGGTTCCCAAGGCGGTCAGTACAAGAGAGCTGACTATATTAAGTTAGTTAATCTATACAGTGGTCATCAAAGTACCTGTTTCAAGAAAATTGGTTTTATAAGTAACTTTTCTACTGGTTTTGCTAATCCAATCTAAAATGAAGGATGGTGCGATTCAACTCTATAACGTTAAACGGTTACAGACCCAGACGTACCATAAATAAAAAAATTTAGATCCTTTTTCGTAAGTGGTTTTGCCCACACAGCATAGCTATCTCCCAAGCAGGAAAAAGAGGTTTATAACAAGCCTTGTGGTATTCATTAATGTTTTCTTTTCACCTCTCACCTAAGGTTTTGGTATTATTAAATTCCCAATTAATATCTTGTGATTCCATTGGAGAAAACTATTGTTGCTAATTGTTTCAAGCAAATCATTTTGACTAAATTTAGGGAAAAAGGAATAAGTGCCCTACGTAGATTCGGCGCCTCTTTGTTTCAATAATCAATATATTGCAGTTTTCTTCTAAGAAATGAAATCAATGGTAACGCCATCGCAAAGTATAGCTTTCCCCATGCGTCGCGTGCTCTATGTTCACATTTTTACGCTGCTACCTCGCAAAGAAAACCCGGCCCTGTAATTCCACATAAACCTAATTTTAGGCAATTTAAGTCAACCGTCAGATAAAATAAATTATTGTCGAGTTTCGTGTCACGCTTTGTTCTGTAATTCCCTGAAAAGTAAAACATGTAGCGAGAACTCCCGGGGCATGATAAAAGAACTTTAAAATCGCGACTAGCACGCCATATTAACCATTACACAGCCATTTATGGCATATAAACCTTGACCCAAGTACCGCAGCCGGGCTATTTAGGTCATTTGCAACTACACTCCTTTGAGGTGTGCCAACATTACTAAGTGTACATGAGCACGGCAAGAACCATGAGGCTTTGCAGCTGAACACCAAAGCACCTACCCTCTATAACAAGCATGATTAATATTCAACGTTGTAAGGGATGGCATTGGAATTTTAAAAAGCATATTATTACATCGTTTTTATACAAACGCAAGAAAAAACCCATTCTGAAATATTTTTTACAAAACTATATAATTGGTATGTCTGAATGTCAAGATTTGTGCTCTAATTAATCATGTATTGATTTTTTTACCATTTTTAATGAAGTTTAAGATAATTTAATAGCAGAGTGCTAGCGAAATCTTGTGGTGTAATAATACAAATGTTTTCAAATTTTGAAATTTACTGCTTATATTGTTATTTTTTAATCATATTGTATGTTTTGGGACGGCAAAAATTATTTAAGATGTTTTTAATGTAATTCGTTTGCTATAAAGAATAACAGCACGTGATTACTTGGAGAGTAAACAAAAAACATAACCTCATTGCACGCTTGTGGCAGTCATAACCTCGTATTGAACGAACACGCTGTAAGTTGCAATTTCCCGATATTACTTTGTCAAAATAATAACCGTTAATCTGCACAACTCGCTCACCAAATCACATACATTTGACACAACCACAAATCCAACAATTTTGCCATAACAAATATAAGGTAAGATTATGTATGTATAATCTATTCACGATTGATTTGCCATCCAACAGGCTGTGGAAATCTGGGGGAATGTAAGGTATCATTGAAATTTGTCAATTAACTAAGTTGGGTTATGTGAGTTTTTCTTGATAGAGGTTATGTTTTTTGAAAGCAGGCAATGTTGCCAGTGGAGCTTGTTTGTTTATTTAACGTCCGCCTATTGCTGTTAGAAAAGTAGGGGACTCTAGAGCTGGCAACAGGGCAATTTCATTTTGACATTGCTAGAAATCAATCAAATAATATTTAAGAGAGGCAACTTAAGAAAAAAAATACACAGCCTGCTGGATGGCAAATCAATCGTGAATAGTGTATAGATATAATAATGATTTATATTATATTATAAATAAAATAATAGCTGTAATTTTAATGTTGTCGTAACACATACCAAATACATATTGCTGTTCTTTTTTCACGAGAATTCTGAACTCAAATCGTATGTATACAGAGCATATTCCACGCCATTCTTTGTTGTCCTATATTTAGGTCTTGCAGCAAATTGAGAAGAATTAACAACTATGCCGCTCATGTTTCAAATTGATATTATGGTAGTCCAGTGGTTGACTGTTTGCCTCTGGTGCTAAGATACCCAAGTTCGTATTCCACTGATGTCAGTGTTTTTCTCGGGCGAGATAAAAACTGTAAAACACTCATTCACAATTTAGATGCCAAAAGAATATCCCCTACCCTATTCCACCTTCATGATATTACTAGAAGTATCTGAATCATCGGCACCCTCCGATTCTGAA
>JABXWE010008780.1:0-30572 GCA_014611495.1 Limonius californicus | reverse complement strand
ACAACAGGGGTTTCGTCAGAATAGGTCCACAGTAGACGCAATATTTATATTACGACAATTAATAGAGAAAGCGATCGAATTTAATAAGCCACTATTCCTCTGTTTTATTGACCTGACTCAAGCGTTCGACAGAGTACAGCTCGTTGACGTCATAAGAACCCTGCAAGAAAATAATATCGATCGAAGAATTATGAACATAATAAACGAGCTTAACAATAACAATAAAACAAGAATCAGAACTAATAACGCACTAACAGAAGAAGTACCTATAGCAACAGGCATAAGACAGGGAGACAGCCTCAGCCCGATGCTTTTTAATACCATTATGGATCAAATTATTAAATCCGTCAAAGAGACGAGAGGAGGCTACAGGATGGGGAATAGCAGATTCAAGATAATGACCTACGCAGACGACCCAGTTATTGCGGCAGAAAACGAAGACGATTTACAATGCATGCTTTTTAAGTTCATAACAACTGCCGAACAACTTAACATGAAAATGTCAATAGAAAAAATGCAGTCCATGGTAATCTCCAAAGAACCAATACGGTGTAAACTGGCCATAGACGACAAAACAATAACACAGGTCATGAGCTTTACATATCTAGGAGTAGAAACATCCAGCAGCAGAAACATCAATCAAGAGACAAGAAAACAATCAAATAAAGCTGCAGCGGTGTCTGGATGTTTCAGCGACATAATATGGCAGAACAAATATATGACCACTGAAAATAAAGTACGAATATATAAAACATGTGTTAGGCCAATATTAACATATGCAGCGGAGACACGAGCCGAAACAGCAAAATCCAAGCAGACAATGAGATCAACCGAACTGAGGACGTTAAGAACTATCGCTGGACTCACTCTCCGAGATGAGACATGAAACCATCAGGGAAAGATGCAACACTCAAGACATCTATAGGTGGGCGAGAACAAGACGACGTCACTGGCGAGATCACGTCGACAGAATGGGTGAGGAACCACTAGCAAAATGGGCGAAGACACAAAAACCTAACACGAAACGGACAGTAGGACGACTACCCAAACGATGGAGGGATTGCTGGACATCAATATCCCAAGATCAGTAAGAAATCACCCCCAACCAAGATGAGGCAAAATGGATTTAACAGGATATTATTCTATATCAAGAAGAAGAAGAAGAAGAAGAAGATCGTTCAACAATAATTAGACCAGAACAGCTATCTTTTCTTCTATATTATAGGAATGGCAGCGAGCTTAGTTAACTAGATCACAATAACATCACAGTGATAAACTGTGAACCCTAATTGTTATGCTAATGTTATGGTATTTTTATGCTTATCATCTTACCATATAAACTAGTGCAATGATTAGTTGCATTGATCGTTCAACAATAATTAGACCAGAACAGCTAGCTTTTCTTCTATATTATAGGAATGGCAGCGAGCTTAGTTAACTAGATCAGAATAACACTACAGTGATAACCTGTGAACCTGAATTGGTATGCCGATGTTATAGTAATTTTATGTTTTTCCTTTATTTTGTACAATTGGTAACTAGCATAGCTAACTAAATCATAATATCAATTCACTAATATCTTGTAATCCCTAAATCCTATGCTAATGTTATGGTAATTTTATGCTTATCATCTTACCGTATAAAGTTATACAATTGGTCGCATACACTGCTTGATAATTGACGTGGAACATCTAGTTTTCCTTCTATTTTATAGGAATTACAATCAACCTAGCCAATTAGCTCACAATAGCAACATAGTTATAGGATGTGATTCGTAATATTGCTATACTAAGGAAGTGATAATAGTATGTATAATCATCACCTGACAATATATAGTTGTACAGTTGGTTGCATACACTGTCCAACAATTAAATTGGGACTATTATTTTGTAGGAATTGTTATTAGCCTGGTTAACTAGATCACAACAGCAATACAGCAATAACTGGTGATCCCAACTAATATGCTAATGTTATGCTTATCAACTTATCATCTTACTATTACAATTGGTTGCATACACTGCCCAACTATTGAACTGAATCACTTAGTTTATAGGAATGGTTACTAACCTAGCTAACCAGGTCGCAAAGCAATAGAGTGATAACGTGTGATACTTAATTACTACGCTAATAACTATTATGGCAATGTTATGATCATTATCCTACCACACAGAAGTGTAGGTATAATGGGTTGCAATGGTTGCATTCCCTGCTCAACAATTGAACTAGAACACCTAGTTTTTTTTTCTATGCCAACTAAATCACATTAGCTGTATGGTAATCTATTAATTTAGTATTAACGTAAAAACTTTCCAGTTACAATAAAAGCTGTGAAAACCTGAGGAACATATTATTATATATTACATTTAAATAAAGCAGTGAATTTTACAGTCTCCTTTGTTGAAAAAGCTATTTGAAATTTCATATTCATGACAGCGTCTGAATTCTACTAGAATTTATTGTATTAACCCTTAAATTTAGAATTACAAGACCCTGGCGAGCACTTTCCAAGCGCGCTACAATCCTGAAATAGTGGAAGCTCAGAAATTTGAATTATTTCTCCAATAATCCCCAAAAAACTATTTACCTCTTCCATAATAGTGCCTGAATTAATTTTCCGTTCACAGTAGCTGGTCCGTTAAACAGGCGCATCATCGAATGCAATGTTTCCCTGAAAGCTTCCACAGACATTGATAAAATTGAAGTTTGTTTTAGGATTGTGTTCGATGAATAATTCAGAGTGCTTTTAAATAGTTCCAGTCTAAAATTGAAATCACTCTCCGTCGCGTTCGCTTTAACGTACATTTTTCCCCATTTTCTGTAAATTTAAAAATAAATACGAAGCGAAGCTTCAGGTAGCAACTTTTACGGTTAATGCCAAACTTATTTGGACGTTGCTCTAATTTTCGGTGAATTAATAAACCTCTGATCCTGATCTAAGCCTCTGAACCGCAAGCTCATCATCCATCATGCGTATCCATAATTTATACTCTAACGCTCTACTTGGTCTTTTGATTTATGACCTTTAAGTTTATAAAAAATAACGTACAAAAAGCCGTTAAGATTAACCATCAAAAAGTATAAGTTTTACGCGAAGAGAAATTCCCATCTCGAGTTTGCAAACACGAACTTCCCTAATTATTTTCCTAAATTGTGGAAATCGATGGTTCGACAACGTCGTTAGACGCCGCTCAATTAAAGTTTTTCTATCTGTTCCCCTTTGTTAACATTTCCTGTCTCTCCCTGCGTAATTCATAATAAGAGCCTCGCGTAATTGCTTTCGCCTTACCTTGACATTATTTTAATTGATTATCAACGACAAAGTCTGATTGCTTCCTTTGTTGCAGTTCTCTGGCAGTACAGATCGGAACAGGACCCCATTAAGAAAGAGGAGCGAAAAGCGAAATTAATGAAAGAGACTATTCCCTTCTATTTAGCGAAGTTTGAGAAAGTCATAGCCGAGAATAACGGATACTCCGTGGGCGCAAACGTGAGTCTGGCATTGATCACAAATACTAGTCTGCACAATTGTTGTTTGCTTTCGTCTTGTAGATAACGTGGTGCGACTTTGTATTCGCCGTGTCACTTGAGAACTTCGAGCTCATCTTCGGCAAAGCCTCCCTGGATCAATACCCGGCCCTCAAAGGGCTCAAAGAAAAAGTTTACAGTATACCCAGTATAGCGGCTTGGTTCGCCAAAAGACCAGTGACTGAGTTTTAATGCAAACAAACAACACGTAGCCATATCATGTACCGTTTCTCACAAGAACAGGTGTTTTCTGGTTCTATTTTAAACCATGGGTAAGTGTGAATCTGTGAAAAATAAATTGGTAGCCTGCAATATCTATTTTCCAATTCCTCTTAATATTATCATACGAAATATAGTGCGGTCGTAAAATGTCCTCCCCCCTTCTAACTTTTGAACAACTTGCATATGAGCCTTATGCGATCAGATTGAGCTCGCGATCGACCCGCTGCGATGACGTGGACACGTGCAGGACGTCGATTTGTGTTTCGATTTTGGACGCCCCTAGCGGCCGAACGGTACGAGCTACGGGAAAGTACCATAAGGAGAAGTTACATAATCGCAAATCGAAAAATTTTCTGGGTGCCTTTTTTTCCATAAGCTTGTTATTTTCATTCATCTGTTATTATTTTCAGGATGGATATTTTTTTATGAAACTCAAAGATCAGACGCAGAATTAAAATACCTTTCAAATGAAAGACCCCCATTGCCATTTACAAAAATAGTTCAAGATGTAACCTAGCCATTTTGAAAGTCATAAAATTTAAATATGGGCTAAAAAGTAGTATTTAGCCTCCCATTAAAGCACACAAAATTTTGTGAAGAAATATCAAGTCGTTCAAAGGTTAGTAGGGGGGGAGGACATTTTACGACCGCACTGTATATATCATCAAATGGAAACTCGCTTCATACCATGAGACCAAAAATTTGCGAATAATATCAAAACAACTTTAAAATACCATAAGGTCATTATCTTCCAATGGACCAATTTATCAGCTTTACCAGAAACACCTGATTAGAAAAACGTGCTATTAGAATACAGAATGTTGATGCCATTTATCCTAAATTTAAAATTTCTTTAATTTTTTTATTATTTAATGGGGGTTTGTTTAACCCATAAAATTAGGAAAATTCAGTCTTTCACGCATATGGTTTAAAATTTAACAGTTATGATCACTCAGTATCTGATCAATATTTTATTAAGAATGGATGAGTTTACATATTATATATTCTCCATACGGCAAGGTACAGACCTGGACATCTTAAATGAAATATATTAAAATCTATGGTATAATTTAATACAATTATCAAATTCAATTAATTTAGTTTATGTAAATACCCTTCATATCTATGTTGGAATGATATTCTGAGCAACAACTAAAAAATATTCCTTGTTCATTCCAAGATCTTTTTTTAATTTCCTGTATAAAAATTAAACTTTTATTTAAGCGACTAAACTTATTCTACTGATTTAATAAGACTAAAGCTGGAATACATTTTTTAATTTTGTAAATAATATACATAGCAGAGAAAAGACCCTCTGAAAATATTTTCGGAAAAATATCTCTAGAAAAATCTCCGGAAAATATCTACAGAAATATCTCCACAGACACATCCCAGAAAACCGTAAACGTATTAGTGGGTTAGTGAATATTTTTTATTCAAATCGCATTGAAAAATAATATGCAAGAAATTAAGCAGGAAAGAACATTAAAATTCAGAAGAAACGAGGACAAAAAATTAAGGACTTTAAGAATGGTTATATTAGAAACTAAAATAACATTTAAAAAACATACTCAGAATTGTTTATAATAATATAAATTAATACATAATATTGCAATATAATTGGTGGTGGTAGCTCAGTTTGCTAACATTCTGGTCGAAACGTCGATTATGGTTTGGGTTCGATTCCCCAGCATTACTACGGCTACGTATAATAATCTTGTGCTGCAACCCACCACACACATTTTCCCAACCCGGTCTTCGCAACCGATGAACCTTCTCTCGAAGTTCTATAGTTCAGTTCGGTTTCGACGTTAAATGGTAGGTCCCCAATATTTTTACCGAACTAAGGAGAAGCACGTGATAAATACGTTTATAATATAAAACTAAAGTTATTTTATTTATATAAAGAATATTTTAAACCCAATTCAAATGTAGGAAATTTATGCATTGCACCTTAACATACTTTTGGAAACTCAAGCACGATCAAGTTTTTATAAATAGAATGAAAACATATATCGAAAAAGTGTAGCTTTTGGAATGGAATGTGCGTTTGTACCGTAAGGATGGAATATCAGTTTTCGGAAACGGATTAATAAATAGTATTTATTCATTTTGACTGTTAGGGGGAAGGGAAGTGCTTTTTAAGGGATGAAATTGAAAATAAAGCAAATAGAGATCTACACCTAATCTATTAATTTAGGCAAAACAGTAGTTATTGGGACGTTGAAAGTGCTTCTATGGCACATTAACATAATTTTCCAAATTATAATGCAAAAATGACGTTTGTACAAATATTTACTTTTTAAAACGTGGACGGTTGGTACTGATTTTATATTCATTCCTGAATAGGGTACGAAAAATATTACTAAAATAGGTTGCCATTGTTCAAGAGGCAAAAAGTGCTTGTTAAAGAGAAAATATTTCTAAGTTTAACAAAATTATAGGCGCCAAAAACAATTGTTTAACTAGTTAGGAGGTGGAGAGTGCTTTTAAGGGTTGAAATAAAACTGAAAAATTAGTCGATAATATTTGGTATGGAAGCTATTTTGTGTCTTAGAGGAATATCACATTTTCGGAGACATATTCCAAGGTTATTTTCTGGAGATTTTTTGACCTGCTGTATTCTTTCTTGATTAATTTAACAACAAACCATTACAATTTATCCATTTCTGGTCGCCTTAAAAAAAGAAAAGAAACTTTATTAAAAACTGGAAATTAAAATAGAAAAGGAGTTTGACAATGTTCATGTTTTGTGACTTTCATAACAAATACTTTCCTAACCTAAAAATGAATATTATTATACAGGGTGTCACTGGTTTGCCACAAAACTGCATGATTTGATAATTGACAACAAAACCACAGCGAATGATAATTTTTTCATCCTTTGTTTAATTTTTTCAAGAAACGATACTCAACTTCTGTTATCCATATAATCTTACTGTCAGTTTTATATTAACTTCTCTGCACTATTTTTAAATTCGGTTTAATATAATGTAAAAAAACAATAAATACCTTTTTACCACAATTGACGTACATGGCATAAAACACCTTAATATTTTCTTCTCGTCATCTTGAATGAAGGATCTAACTATTACTAATAAGCAGGGGTGAAAGTAGACAAAATCTTTTGCCAGAAAGAATTGCTTCAGAGCTACGCAGCACAACAAGCTTCGTTGGTGTCGTGTGCAACGGGCGAATGTTAACCGTGCTTCTACCTCCACCAGCCCCTATCCATTGTCGGACTAGTATATAAGGACCACAGACTTCAGTATGGAACCTTTTTTTTTTGTTTAGACCTTCGGAACTCCGGTAAGATCCATCTTACTTTCACCCTTGCAAAATAAATATAATCCTAACATATACAACGTTGCCAATTTTAAAAATCCTTAAATTACCTGTATCTTGTTGATTGCTTTTCCATCTAGAATATGGCAATGTATTTTTGCGGAAGCTAAACACTCACCCTGTATACGCAATTGATGGTTTAGGATAAATGGAACATCCTGTATTTGAAGGCACGAAAAGACAGTTTCACTTCACTTAAATGTTTACATGATAAGCTACGTTTACAATGAAGGCACCAATCAATGTCGGATTAAATGTAAGAATGCAAGCCTTCAATAGTAGAGTGAGCAAGCAAACCTTAAAGTTTATGTTCACTGTCTCCCTTAGCGTTACTTCATTTCGCGACACAAATTCCTAAATGGCTTTCTCTGGATATGTTGTTTTAGAGAACTTTCTTTAAGTATACGACCGTCTTTATGTCTGCGATTAAAATACTTCAGTAAATGGAAGCTTTAAAGTGTGATAGTCACGCCAAAGCAGGCGTTTGCGTGATAAGTTTGTATGTAATTCCTCTACCCTTGTATGTTTACGTTGGAACGTTGCTTTTCTTACTGTATATTTCAAAGTAATTACTTTGTTGTGTTCTGTACGACTCTGTTTTAATGTACATTTTATTTAGCCATTTGTTGAATGTTTGCTAAATGGTTCGTACTAATTTATGTATAGATAGGAATATAGATAATTGTTAAAGATGTCGTTAACTGTAAAATTATATTAGTGTATATATGTTCCAATTAGAATTTAAATTTAATAAAGGATTTGTTGTTTCTATTGTTTCAGCGAGAACCTTTCCTTATTTTAACGTCATTTCTTAAATGAAATTGCTATCAAAACTGACATTTATCATTTATCTGGGGACCAAGGTTACTACATTTTATTGAATCTACGACCCAGATTTTATTTATGATTATATCATAACCTTATTTATGTTCGTGCTTACAAAGTTAACTTTAGATATGTTTCAGGAGATTATTAATTTTGTGATTTATTCAATGTTGCTGTATAAGAAACGATTAAACCCACCTTGCCACTTAAAGGAATACCAACTGTAATCAATATTACTGCAAACATTTTCTTAATAGTAATCTATTTCCGGCGCTAAGTGAGATATTATTCATGATTTTAACGTAATCTACAATTATCTCGATCTCTATAACGTTATGGTTATACTTTCGGAGTTTATTAGTCATATATTCATTATGTCTTATGGCGGCCAATTCATTGTTGTGCTAAAGAACCAGTTAAACCCACCTTGCCGCATAAAGGAATACCAACTTTAATCAATATTGCTGCAAACATTTTTCTAATAGTAATCTATTTCTGGTGCTCAATGCGATATTATTGATGATTTTAACGTAACCTACAATTATCTCGATCTCTATAACATTATGGTATATAATTTCGCAGTTTATTAGTCTTATATTCATTGCGTTTTATGGCGGGCAATCAATGTTGTGCTAAAAGAAACAATTAAACCCACCTTGCCGCGTAAGCAAATACCAACGTTAGTAAATATGGCTTCACAAATTTCCTCAATAGTTTCCTACAAAAACTAACCTTGAATTATGTAATAATATACATTATGTATATTATAATAATAAATAGTAGTACGAACGAATGAACCACTTTATAAGCATGTTTTCTATGCCACTTTACTTATTACCACCACTTACTGTGAGGCCTACTCAGGGAAAATATGTAGTTGTTATAAAAGAACTTAAATTTTTTAATCAAATTTACAGAACACATCGTATCACAAGTGGAGGCGGTAAATACAACAATTTAGTTAATCAAATCTTGTGTCAATTGTAATGTTTTGTGTTCATGCTTTATTTTACACAGATTTGCCCTTATTTCTAGTTTGCTTTAAATCCGATGATCGTGGTGGCCATCCATTTTGTGTAAATAAACGATAATTATAATACTCCCAATAATGAGCTTGCTGTGTGTTGTTCCACGTTGTAAAAAGTATAGTAGGGTTACTTTATTGACATGAAGCTGTTGGATGTAAATAGTAATGTTTATGTCTTCCAGCATTGATGGTTTTATTAAAAGAATCGATTCCATTATTTTTTGACGTTACGTAGGTACCCAAACGCTAATTAAAACAGGATGCAAAGTTGTTTCATATAAAATATAAAAGTTGTTTCATTTGTGGATTCTCTGTAGATCAGGTTTGTAATTCTGTGAATTTACATACCGCGGTAAGTGAAAACATGCCTCATACGTATAAAATGTTAAATTCAAAACCTCCTCATTTTGCTACTAAAGCAATAAGATCAACGATTATCAATATCGTGCGACAGTAATTCCCCTACGAAATGATCTGTGTCTGACTGAACTTGTTCTTCATCAACAAACGACGTCTACCAGAGAATTGCCTTTGGAATACACTACCAGTATCGTGGAAACGACTAAATAGCCGTAAACTATGTTGTATAAAAATAATTCACCACTCCCGATTTTCTTGTGGAAGTACCTTCTTAGTAAAATGTAATGAAAACACTAGAAATTAACCTAAAATATTTATTCAGTTATTGCCCCTAAAGACAGGCAGATACGTTTAGTTGGAGCTCGGTTGATAGAGAGCTCGCTTTCTGGGCAAAGCGTCAAGTTCGATACCCAACATTACCATTGTAATTATTGTGCTGCAACCCATCACACACAATTTCCCAATTCGGGTGGCATGTTACGTGTCAAACAAATATTTTCGGCAGAGGGTTACAAAATCGACGTAAAAGGCTCTCCGGCTAACACAGGGAGGATGGAGGTTTATCGAAACAAAATGTTATGATACAATGTTCTGGATATCTCAAAATAAGTGGGTCGCAGCTGTAGGTAGATCCTCGTGAGGGCCAGGAACCAACAGCTTCGTGAGTCCAACCTACCTTGTTGTCCTTTCTGATTCAATACTGCTGACAAAACCCACACAAATAAAAAAAAACACACAAGACAATTCAATGGTGTCTAATCATGCTTTTAAGTATATTGAATATAATAAGAAAAAGGTTGGTACATTTACAAACCAACAACGTTCAAATCAGGATTAGAGTGCCTGTATAAATTAATTATATGTATAAAGAAAATGGGCCTTGCGATGTCTGGGCTTAAGGCTCAAACCGTCACTGTTTTCTTTAACGTTTCGTAAACCGAAGCACTTTGTAAACAAACAGTCACCGTTTACAATATTCACTGGCATTTAATAAAACGGTTAATTTTTATTTTAATACGGTGTCGATGTCAAGACAGAGAAGTTCGAGCTCAAGAACATTCGGACTAATGTCATCGAGCGGCACTGGAGTCGAATTGCGCAATAATACCGTCGCTGGGCTGACGATGTTGGCGTATTGCAATGTTGTATAAAATAATGCAATCGTAAAAAAACACGAACAATACCCGTAAAAGTACATATTTTGAACGTCAAAAACGATAACTTGCGCCACAGAATTCTTGCTGGAATGATAACTTTTTATGGGAATCTTTAAAACGAACAGTTGGGTTAATTTTATCCGTATTTAACGAAAAAGAAACCACACGGTATTCCCACTATATTGTGGATGCGTGCGCACACTATCCGACTATTCGTTGACGATAGGAATGCCTTGATGAAGGGTGCGAGTGATGTATTTCTGCTGAAGGTGGGTGAGGCGGTCGCATATCGGAGTAGTTTCGGTGTCGATGTGGATTAAGTGGCTGAGGTGTTCTCTGTGAAGACGGAATATGCGACGGATAATATGCCTTTCGCATGCTGCCATTTGATGGAGAAGATGGGTTTTGAGAGTGGCGTATAGGGGAATTCGGTATTCAATGACGGGGCGAATGAAGGTATTATAGGTGCGCAGGAGGGTTCGAGAGTAGCAGCCGTGGAAGCGGCCTTGGATGCGCCGAAGAAGATTGGAACGGTTTCGGACTTTTTTCGGGGTTTCTCCGATGTCGAGGTTTAGGGAGCAGCTATTTCTGAAGGTGATCCCCAGGTATCGAGCCTGGTTTGAAAGGGTGTTTGCTTGATCGTGGGCAGAAATATTTATGTCGGTTGGATCCAGTCTAGGGGTTCGGAAGGAGTTGGGTGTCGAAATAGGATGGCGGTTGATTTCTCGCCGTTGAGTTTAATCCCCCACCTGCTGGTCCATCTGGAGATGTGGTTGAGGGCAACTTGAATTTTGCGGGATGCGGAGAGGGAGGTTTTTTGGGAAGTTTAAATGGCGGTGTCATCCGCGAAAAAACGGGTTTTGGCTCGGGTGGGGTTTGTGAGTGGGAGGTTGTAGGCGAATAAGGAGAAAGTATGGAATCCTGGGGAACGCCTGAGTGGAGTTCGATGGGGTGGGAGTGGAAGTCGAAGACTTTGACTCTACAGGAGTGATTCTATGAGTTTGATGAAGTGTGGGCTGAGATTTAAGGAGAGAAGTTTTTGGACGAGACCGTCGTGTCAGACTTTATCGAAAGCACGCTCTATGTCCAAGAAGACGGCGAGCGTGGATCGGTTCAGATTGGCACTTCTGGTGGAGTCGGTGTGGAGTTCGAAGCTGGGGTTCATAGTGTAGCGGTGGGGGCGAAAACCAAATTGTGCTTGGGGGAGGAGATAATTGAATTTTCTCAAGGGTTTTGCCCAGGATGTTTAGTAGGGATATGGGGCGATATGATAGGGGGCTGTGGGGATCTTTGCCGGGTTTGTTGATCATGATAGTCGAAGCTTCTTTTCAGGAATTGTAGATTGTGACAATGGCATCGATGGCTTGGTCTGGGGGCTTTGCAATTTTTGAGGGGCTTGAAGTGGAATTTAACCAGATCGAAGTTGGTGGGCTCCATAAGGGGTCAGGGTTGGGGGGGGGCGGAAAAAGGTTCAGTCGAAATTGGGCAATGGCATGGACGGTTCGAATTCGAAATGGCTCGTTAAAATTTAGGTCATTCGGGACTTGGTGCATGGTTCGAAGAGTTTCCGCGAAACAGTTTGGGAATTATTGAAAATGGTGTTATTTGAAATTATGTGGTGGTGACGCGGTTTTTTTGGCCTGTGGGAGTTTGGAACTTGTTCCAGAAAAGTTTGCCGTGGCGATAGTCCAGGGATTGGCAAGTTTGGGTCCAGGAGGAGGTGAGCTGTGGAAGCGAGCTGGCTTGAAAGAGAAGGTCGTGAGCCACTAAAGAGGGCCGGGGGCAAAAAAACGGGGTAAAAATGACTTTATTTCCGGAATGGGATATTCGGAAGAAGCGGTCAAGATAAACGCGAGTGGATTGCTCGAGGGTGGTCTGGATTTTCTACTTTTGCAGGGGGAAGAGGTCGAATAAGGTAGGATAAATTGTCTCACTAATAGAAAAGGTTCATGGATTTGGTCTTCGTCCATGTCGGAATTCTCGGTGTCGATATGAGATTTTAGATTTTTTGTGGGGACACTGGGGTTTCGAGGATAGTGCTTTGCGGTTTTGGGAATTGGGGGCAGTTGTGGGACCATTCGGGATAATCTCCTTTAGAGTGGGGGCAGATGGGGGCTTCACTGGGCATTTGTCGGGTGGGTGGTTGTTTGGGCAGGTGGGACAGACGGGTTTGCTTCGGCAATCGGACAGGGAGTGCCCAAAGGCAAAACATTTGGGGCACTGGAGTGGAGTGGGGGCAGGGGGATGGGAGGGCTCGCAGGAATGCTTGCGGCCGTAGAAATTAAGTCCATTGATCAGCAGCTCATCAATGGTGATTTTGTCGGCGGATGTTATGCGAAGTATAGAAGTGGGCTTGTTGGTTTTTTTGAGGTAATTCTCCAACATTTAAAAATGTGAAATTGGAGGCACTGGGTTTTTACGTCTTCAGGCTCGATGTCCTGATCGACGTCACGGGCGACGATAGAAAAAGTGGGAAATTTTTTTGGAGCTGGGGCAGAGTGGGTTTTTTTGTAAAGGGGACTAACTTCTAGAATTCTGCTGTTTGTGGTGGTGCGGAGGTTGTATTTAGTAAAGCCATTTAAGGGTTGAGAGGTTATAAGCAGGACGGTTTTGTTATAATCAACAAGGGTGAGAGTGCCTTTATAGCCTTAAGAAATTAATAAGGAGTAGAAATTTTTTTAGGAAGCGGAATTATCGACGATGTTTTTAACTGAATAGCGGTGTTTTTCTGGCTGCGAACTGGTGGACGAAACAGATGAGTGGCGGGAGCGGGGTGATTCTGAAGCAACGGAGGGTACAACGCGAGAGTGGGGGGGGCGAATTCAGGGAACACAATTGAAAGTAAAGGGGTGGAAACCGGAACATTCTCACCTTATTTTTGGGTTCTTGAATGGGCGGCGGTGGAGGGGGTGACCGGCGGTGAGGGAGCTGGCGGCGGCGTCAGCAACGGCGGAGGCGGAAGCCAAAGCGGCGGCGGCAGCAGCGGTACGACGTTGGTCGCGTGTCTTTCTCTCCTCGAAGCCTTGATCAACTGGATCTCCCATCTTAACGGATTGATGGGTTCCGCTCGACTTCTCGATTGGAACTGACAACTTGGACCCCGCCCAAATCTCAATTCATTTCGTGGAAAAATAACCAATAATAACAAAATGACCTTTTTTACCGACGAAGTCTGGTTTTACCTTAATGGGTATGTTAATTCACAGAATATGCGGATTTGGAGTAGCGAGAACCCACACGTTACAATTAAAGCTCCTCTTCATCCACAGAAAATAGGAGTCTGGGTTGGAATGAGTCGTCGTAGGTTAGTTGGGCCAATATTTTTCGAAGGCACGTTAACTGCAGAAAGGTACAGGAACGAATTATTGCAACCTTTCTTAAATGAATTTCACGATGATGAGCTACGGGATGGTTTTCTGCAACAGGATGGCGCAACAGCGCATCCAGCTGCAATTGCAATTAATTTTTTACGCGAATATTTTGTTGACCGAATCATTAGTAGGAATACTGCAACACCCTGGCCCACTCGCTCTTGTGATATTACTGTTTTGGACTTTTTTCTATGGCCCTATTTGAAAAACACCATTTTTAAAACTCCAGATAATGATTTAAACGAACTGAAACTTAGAATTGAAGAAAACTCTCAAGAAATTAACAACTCACCTCAATTATTACAAAATGTTTTTGAAGGTATGAGAAGACGAGTTCAGAAATGTTTGGAGGAAGAAGGCAAACATTTTCAACCTTTGTTGTGATCATTGCATTAGTTCAGGTTTATTCATTTCTTTTACTGTTGCTCAATAAAAGATTTCTGCTCCTAAAAATGACGTTTCATTATTATTTAATTCCAGCTAATACAGCCTAACCTGAAATTGACATTATAAACATTCCCTTGGTCTAGAAAAGACGTGACTTTTCATTCCACAGCCCGCTGGGGATCAGCTTTTTTGGATCTCTTGATACATGAAACTAGGAAATTCGTGCTTATTTACATCATCATTTAATCTTATTGATTAAATTTTGGCGTGCAAGTTGAAAGTCAAACCTTTAAAGGTAAGTAAATACAAAACATATTTTTTAAACTCGCTATCATATAGCTGCGGTTACTGCGATTAACTATTTCAGTTGTAAGTAATTATAAATGAAATTCTTTGTATTATCCGTAAAATTATGTTACCACAAATGCCTGAAATTAAGTATCCGCTTAAAATAAATGGTACTAAACTATTAGTTCAAATTATGAATTCTGAACTACTTGAAGAAAAAACCATCTTACACTCGCTCTGATAATAAGTAACGACTGAATCTTCGACAGCATTTTTCAGTTATGCTCCTCAGCAGTTACTGCAATAGCCAATTAAGTCGTCATAATAATAAAGGAGAAGCTCTGTTTACCGGATGTCTGCTTGATGGTGTCTTCCACCAAACGGAGAACTCTCCACTCTGTTTCATACTTGTAGACATCCCCATATTCGCATGAAATACTATCAAGTAACTGAATTTTAGATATCCTTGAAAATTTTAATTAGGCTCTATAATGTTTTCAAACGAAAGTACTTCTTTCGCAAGATTTATATTAAGAAACACTGGATTAAATACAACAAGCGATAGAAGCAAATTTAACTGTATTAAAGAAACAGGATTTAATTTTAAAAGCCCCCAGGCTTTGAAATTAGCTCAGTTTCCTCAAATTAATTAAATAATCCTTGAGTATATCTGAAGTTCTGAAAAATATAAAATTAATCAAAAATCGGAAACAAAGAACTGCACAAATTAATGTTATAAAGACCTTAAAACATCGTATACACTGGCCTTTTAAAACAGAAAGTAAAAATTTGGTATTTAGTATTTAGGGAGAAGTACATTTATATTATGAAACACGTTCAAAACAACGGAAGTAGCAAAAATATCGACTTGTTATCGTAATAGTAAATCCCAGAAGCAAATTTTATTGTTATTTATGTTATGTTTACCCTGTTTAGCCCGTGTGGCATTGCTAGTCCCCCATCGGGCGCCTCCCCAGGTGGCGGATTGGGGAATGCCCACTAGATGTGGTGGGTACCGGGTAATAAAATACCCGGGGCGGACCAAAACTAGCTGGCATCGGGCAGCAGCAATGTCAGTCCTAGATTAAAGTGTAGAAGAAAGACTTCAGTACAGCTTAGTCATACATACGCAGAGGCGAATATCGTATATTGATTAAATCGGCTCTGACACTCATTACTTTCATTAACATAGTTGATGTTCCCTAGTACAATCAATTATGGCTAAAGTTGAGAGCATGGGCCTCAGTCCCCAGCAGCCCTTCAATGGGCAGAGACTGCTAAGAATCCCCGGGAGGAAAATTAATGTAAGGTCATGGAATGTGAGAACTATATCTGAAGCTGGAAAATACATAATGCCATCCAGGAAATGAGTAGACCCTCTGTTGATATTTTGGGAGTTAGCGAGATGCGTTGGCCTGGATCGGGACAACGTAAAATTATGGAAAATACGGTATACTACTCGGGAAATAACAACGGTGAACACCACA
Organism: Limonius californicus; assembly: GCA_014611495.1. Taxonomy (NCBI): domain Eukaryota; kingdom Metazoa; phylum Arthropoda; class Insecta; order Coleoptera; family Elateridae; genus Limonius; species Limonius californicus. Next base: position 14,578 of record JABXWE010008780.1, on the reverse strand, counting down.
ATGGCGTCGGAATTATGGTTTCGAAAGACATGAGCCCATATGTTGAAAATTTCGTACCAATTTCTGTAAGGATGCCTTTAATCACACTGAGCACAGCATCTGTTAAATGCAATATCGTACAAACATATGCCCCAACAGCCGATAAGTCTGAAGAAGTAATATAATCATTCTACAACAAATTAAACAGTCTTGTTAATAAGCTCCCAAGGAAAGATATGAACATTGTGATGGGAGAATTTAATGCCAAAATTGGAAGAGGCAAAAGCGGTGAGTTTGTCAGCGCACATGGATTGGGTGAACGCAATGAGAGAGGAGACAGATTGAATGTCTTCGCACAAGAACATCAATTAGCTATTATGAATACCTTCTTTGAGCTACCGTAATATAATACTGTGTAATAACAAATAAATCAACAATAAATCAACAGTAAATGTAATATTAATAAGTTAAATCAAAGTTGGTACACCCTGTATACCAGCAATGCTAAATATAAATAGTTAAGTTGCAAATTATTGGCACACCCTGTATATGAGTGCCCCTACAATTTTAAGGTGAAGCCCAAGTTATCAAATATTATTCATACAATAATTTGTTAATTGTTTCCTGCCTTACTTCGTTGAAATTCATACTTATATTTTATTAATAATATTAGGCAATTTCAACAAGTATTTATTTTTATTTTTGCTTTATACGTATTTCGACATACAATATGTCATTATCAAAAGCATTTAATGAAGTAATCATTTGTAGCTAAGGCAACAGCACACTGGATCTTGGTTTCGAACTGGGCTATTAATTAATCCGAATAATTGTTCTATAAATCAACGAATTTTACTCAACAACAAAGTTACCAATTGTCTAAATTGCAATAGTCACGTAGCAGTGAAAGACACAGCCACAACTGACAGCGGTCTGAAGTTAGGGCATGAAAGTATTGTTTACAAATTGGGGTTGCATAAGCAACAGGATAATCTTAATTAATTATCAAAGTGCAGTGAATAACAGGTAAAAAAAGTTAAACTGAATACACCTACAGATAGTAAGTGACCAGTCGCAAATGCATATAGTTCAAACCGGCGGAAAATACCAAAAAGTTAAAATTATAACATATACACAGATTTGGCTTCCCCGTGGAGTTTGGTACCTGCCGAGATGGTTTTAATGGACAACGGAGATCTGAATACGTTCACCCGAGATAAAGATCACAGAACACTGCGACAAAAAAAATCAAATCTTGATTGTTAGATGGGTTGATTTTCTCCAACTTCGGACGGCACGTAGAAATCGACAGCTACAGGTGAACGAGATCGGCTGGTTGCTCGATAATCGGCCCCATGAGGCTCCACACAGCATGCGGCGGGTAACGTATCAGTTTTTGGTAAAGTGTTTAATTAATCTGAGCTAGACCCAAAGATAATTTAGCGAAACACCAAAATAACTCCCAGACAACTGACTAAATTCTCTTATAGACGAGGATGACTTAGATAATCCACGCAGAAATTTCCAAAACTTAAATCACCTCTACACTTATACCAGCAACCACAACTTGCACGGCCAAGAACTCAAGAGGAAGTCCCGTTTGACATTCACACTTGAAGAAATTTCACCCACGTAATTCAAAATTACACCTACAACTTCAGAACAATTTTCCCAAAATTCCCTAGAGCACAGGAACTCAACAAGTTTGAACGAAGGTCGGCGGCAAACGCAACTGCAGGTAACCAAACACACCCATCAAACTGCGGGATGCTACTACGAAATTTAAACATAACAATGGTTCTATATATACCGATGGTATTAGTAGTTCTTTGTATTTGGGTTTCTATGTAGTCCTTCCAGTTAAGGTTGGCGTCAAGGATCACTCCAAGGTACTTAACCGCAGAAGAAAGATGTAGTCTGGTTTCGAAGATTTCTGGCTCTACAAAACCGCCCAACCTACTTCTCAGCCTTCGATGGGTTAACCTTTAGGCCCTGGTAAATACAGCAGCGTTCCACGATCCGTAAGACACTTTGCAGCAGTCCACTGATGGTAACTGTAAATTTACCAGAAACTAAAATTGCAAAGTCATCGGCATATCCTTGCGCATGTATGCGATTTGCCTCGAGTTCTTGTAATAGGCTGTTCATTACCAGGCTGTCCCCCTGCGAACAACCCCTTGTGACCGGCACACTTACCATACTGCTGCACAAATCAACGGTGACCTGCCGTTGATCTAACATGGCACTAACCCTTCTAACAATAGTTGGGTCGATACCATGGTTAATAACAGATATGTAGATGGCATCGAAGAAAGTATTACCAAATCCTCCTCCAATTTTTAAGAAAGCCCCGTTAGAGACAGTTCTATACATAGAAGTAGAAATCATGTAAATATTTATTTCATCAGTAGCTACTTAGAGATATTCAAGAAGACAAGCTGATATTTACGAAACGTCAAATTATTAAAGCGAAGTTGAGCAACCTAAATTCTACTTGAATTCAGCTCTCTTACATCTAGAAAAAACAAAAACACTGTGTTTCATGGTAGAAGAGAAGGTGCGAATAAAGGTTGAGCCTGTACTACACGAAACAGCTTTCATGATTTATCTTTCAGTATTACTTGAGCAGAAGCCAACTTTAATGCGTTACATTTTCTTGTTCCTAAATGCTTTGGAAGATGTATAGAGATAAGCTATTATTTGCAGGATGTACTTCTAATTTAATGAAACGTACATTCTTAAAATGTATGAAAGGCAACAGCAGAATATTTGTGAAATTGTTGTTGTCTAAGGTAGATTATATCAGTACTGACCACATGGACCATTAACACATATTTCAACTATGCTTACAGAATTACATCAGACATTTCAAAATGCCACGAAATTATAGTCGGAAGGCTGTTTCTGGTAAGAAAACAAAACTGCACAAACGGAATGGGAACCTTTTAAAACGAAAAAGATTCCATCAACTTCTATAGTGACTATTCATCTGAGTAAATGTATATAAGTTTACCTATTTACCGAGTCTGCTATTGATTTTGAGCAGATATTACAACCACACACTTATATGTAAGTAGAGATATTCAAAATGCCATAATTTACATACCACCTTTGTCCTCTCTTAAATTATAGCCTCTAGATAATACATTTATGGGTGTATTGGATGTCAATTACAAGGTAAGGGAAAACGAATTTGATCACACAGCAAAAGCTTATAACACTTATTTTCCATAATTAGTAGAAACCACTTCCAAAATACCGTTCATCTCCCCCGAACAGCTGACGCCGCATTGGATACATCATCTTGACTATGTAGAATTACTAGAAGACAGTCTAATCTACTCTCTAATAAAACTATTGCTTCCTCTTCAACACTTGCAGCTACATTAGATTCAAGGCATCCAGCATTTAGAATTAGTGGCAGACAGTCCAATTCACTCTCTAATAAAACTGTTGCTATTTCTACCACACTTGGAGTTACCTTGAATGCAACATTTAGAACGTTTCAAGATTAGTATCCACCCTCTAATAAAAATGTTCCCAGTTCTTTAAGACCTAAAACTACATCAGATACAACAGCTGAGCTTTCCAAGATTAATGACAAAGAGTCCAATCCTCCCTCTAGTAAAACTATTCCTCGTTCTTCAACATGAAACTGCACTGGATTCTATATCTCGATCATCTAGAATTAGTAGCGAACAGTCCAATCTGCCCTTTAGTAAAATGGTTGCTATATCTATCACACTTGGAGCTACCTTGGATGCAACATTAGAACGTTTGAAGATTAGTAGAACGCAGCTTAATCCACCCTCTAATAAAAATGTTCCCTACTCTTTAAGACTTACACCTACATCAGATACAACACATTCCAAGATGAATGGCAAGCAGTCCAATACCCCTCTAATGAAACTATTCCGCGTTCTTCAACACTTGAAGCTACATTGGATTCTACATCTCGACCATCTAGAATTAGTAGCAGACAGTCTGATCCACTCTGTTACAAAACTGTTGCTAGTTCTTCCACACTTGAAGCTTGGATGCAGTATTAGAACTTTTCAAAATACAGCCTAACCCACTCTCTAATGAAAACTGCTCTTCAAAACTTTAAATCTACATCGGATACAACAGTTGGACTTCTTAAGATTAATGGCAGCCAATCCAATCCAGCATTGAATAAAATAGTTCTTGGTTCTTTAACGCTTGAAACTATATTTAATGCAACACTAAAACGTTTTAGGATTAGTATAACACAGTCCAGTCCACCTTCTATAGAAGTTGTTCTCTGATTTTCAAGATTTAATGCTACATCCGATACAACACCTAGTCCTTCTAAGGTTAATAGAAATATATTGTTGAAATTCAATAATTGAGGCAAGACTAGAATGTTTAAAAGTCAGTAGAACGTAGTTTAATCTACCGTCGGAAAAATACTGCTTTCTACTCTTCAAGGCTTGAAGCTGCATTGAATACAACACTTGAACCTTCTAAGATTCATTGAAAAGATTCTAATCTAGCCCCTCATAAAACTATTCCTCGTTTTTTAACAGTTAACATCTTCTGGGATTAATGGGATAAATACATACTACTTTCTAATAAAATTGTTCCTCGTTAGTTGAACCCACCTTCTAATAAAATTGTTCCCCATTTTTCAACATTTGAAACTACATAGAATATACAATCTTAACCCCTCAATGAACTACAAATCTAGAAGAATTTTCTAATTGTATGGGATACTTCAACTGCCGTCTCCATTCAATCCAATTTTATGAATAAGGAAATAAAGTTCAACCCGCCTCGCTCTTTAACACTTAAAGCTGCATTGAATACACAACCTGGAGTTACTAGGTGTAGTGGAAGACAATCCAATTCTCCCCATGTGAAACTATTTCTCGCTCTTCAACAGTTGAAACTACATTCGATGCACGCCTGCACCTTCTAGGGTTAATGGAACACCTACATACTTCTTCCCAATAAAATTGTTCATTGTTAGTTCAATCCACCTTTTATAAAATTGTTCCCCACTTTTCAATACTTGAACATACATAGAATATAGAACCTTGACCCTAACCGAATTACAAATCTAGGAGGACTTTCTAATCGTATTGTATACTTGAACTGCCGTCTTCTTTCAACCCAGTTCTATGATTCAGGCAATAAAGTTCAGCCCGTCTCGCTCTTCAACACTTGAAGCTAGATTGATTAAACTACCTAGATTTTCTAGAAGTAATGGAAGACAATTCAATTCTCCCTATGTGAAACTATTCCTCGTTCTTCAACAGTTAAAACTACACTCGATGCACGCCTGCACCTTCTGGGGTTAATGGAAAACCTACAAACTTCTTCCTAATAAAATTTTTCATCGTTAGATCAACCCACCTTCTAATAACATTGTTCCCCACGTTTCAATACTTGAACATACATAGAATATACAACCTTAGCCCTGACCGAATTACATATCTAGGAGGACTTTCTAATCGTATTGTATACTTGAACTGCGGTCTTCTTTCAATCCAGTTCTATGATTCAGGCAATAAAGTTCAGCCAGTCTCGCTCTTCAACACTTGAAGCTACATTGAATAAACTCCTAGATTTTCTAGGAGTAGTGGATCCATCCAATCGTTCCTCTATGAAACTATTTCTCGTTCTTCAACAGTCAAAACCACATTGGATGCACAGCTGCATCTTCTAGGATTAATGGAAAACACAGAATATATTTTGCAATAAAACTGTTCTTTTTAAAGTTTTATTCGATGCAACTTTCACGCCTTCTAGGATTGATGAAAGACAGCCCAATCCACCATCTACAAAATTGTTCTACATTAAACTGCATTGGGTGTACAACTTGCACCTCCTAGGATTAGTGAAATCCATCCAACCGTTCCTCTATGAAACTATTTCTCGTTCTTCAACAGTCAAAACCACATTGGATGCACAACTGCATCTTCTAGGATTAATGGAAAACACAGAATATATTTTGCAATAAAACTGTTCTTGTTAAAGTTTTATTCGATGCAACTTTCACGCCTTCTAGGATTGATGAAAGACAGCCCAATCCACCATCTACAAAATTGTTCTACATTAAACTGCATTGGGTGTACAACTTGCACCTCCTAGGATTAGTGAAATCCATCCAACCGTTCCTCTATGAAACTATTTCTCGTTCTTCAACAGTCAAAACCACATTGGATGCACAACTGCATCTTCTAGGATTAATGGAAAACACAGAATATATTTTGCAATAAAACTGTTCTTGTTAAAGTTTTATTCGATGCAACTTTCACGCCTTCTAGGATTGATGAAAGACAGCCCAATCCACCATCTACAAAATTGTTCTACATTAAACTGCATTGGGTGTACAACTTGCACCTCCTAGGATTAGTGAAATATGGCCTATCTCACCTGCCCATAAAATTATTACTCGTTTTTAAACACTTGAAGCTACATAAATACAAAATCTTGACCTTCTAGGATTAGTAGAAAACAAACTAACCACTTTCTGATGGAATGGTCCCTCTTTCTTTAACATTTAAAGCTACACTTAATGCAACTCGTGCACCTTCTACGATTAATGGATGCCAGTCTAATCCACTTTTTGTATAACTGTTCTCCTTTCTTTAAAACTTGAAACTGCATTAAATACATAACTAGGAGCTTCTAAGATTGGTGGAACGCTCCTCGTTTATCTATAATATTAGTATATTTAATTTTACATTTTACTGTATAACTTATCAGGTGTAACTATTCTGAAAAAAAATACTACAAGGAAAAAATCTAAATTACTCTTGAACCCAATTCTATTATTACAACTAACTAACTTCAAACTGCTTTCTACTCAAAAGATGATGCATGTTATTTTAACTGTCTTTTAACTTCCACTATTTTAGAAACGAAGTGGAAACTGGACGAAAGATGAAGGAAACCATTGGTAGATATAATGAAACAATATTATACTACCTTAGAAAGTAAAATCGTTGATTTGAGAATGATTAAAAGAAAGCAGACTGTGTGGACAGAGCTTTAAGAACAATTTCATATAAATGGAAAGCACAAGGAGTTACTTTTAATCAAAGAACCAGTTTTGGGGAACAGGAGAATGGTGATGAAGCCAGAATAGAATAAAATAGGAGCGCAGGACGGGAGAAAATCCGGGAAAGGGGCAAGAGAATGAGATGGAAAGAGTGAAGGGGTACTGCTATGGAAAAAGTAAAAACGGGGGGCGGGTAGAAAAATAAAAAAGGAAATGGTGAAAGGGAAGAAGAACCCATGAAAGAAGGACAGGATGTAAAAACAAAAAGGAAGTGGTTGAGGGAAGGAAAAACGCACGTTGTAATAGGAGTCACAAAGGGGAAAGAACGGGAGAGAAAAAGCGAAGAAAGGAAAAGGGAGGATGAAAATGAGGGTAAGAGCATGAAAATATTAGAAAAGGTAAAGGAAGGGTTTGAAGAAATTAACGGGTAGCGGTAGAAAAGGTGCAGGAAGAAAGGAATGGTGTTTGCAACTGTATTTTATAAGAACCGGTATCGGTAGCAACAAAGGGTGCGAAAACTTTTCTGCCTTTTGAGAACTAGCAATTTTGGCATATGGGTAGTCTTCCGGCACGGCCATCCGGCCGGTCGCGCTAAAACGGTAACGCGCGACCTCGAAGGACAAGAGTCGCCCACGCGCATTTCCTCCCCTTCTATAAGGCTGCCCTACGCCCTGCGCTTCAGAAGAAAATGCTAAATACGCAAATGATTGTAATTAGTGGACAAGGAGCATATTTACAATATTGACTTTAAAAATTAACATCCGGCGAGTTCAAGATATCTTCGTCGGGTTTGTTTTATTCAAATCGAAATATATCCAGCTATCTTTCAATTAAATACAATTAGCCGGCCGTTTTTAGCGCCGCCTCAATACTAGTGGGAATGGCGATAACTTTAGAACGTTCAAAATTCCAATTTCGTTTTTTGGACAGGGGAGATCGTGAACGGGTGGCCGGGTTTGGTTGATCAACATTATCTCATACATCCATATGAACCAAGCGTATCAACAAAAAGGGACCGACCTCGTTGGCATAGCAACTGATCGGCAAGGAACTAATGGCGATCCTGTAAAAATGGGATTTTGAGGTTACATCCATCTGAAAGGATTCTGGACGAGGTCGACTTATACCCCACACTAGGCAGCATCTAGTGCGTGGGAGGCATAGGGAGTTGGTTTAAATTAAAGAACAATGGATAAGAATGAAGGGGGAAGCAAAAATGCGGATTAACAATTATTTATTCAACAGATTGTTCCCTATCAAACAAATTGTTCTCCTTCTTTCTTTTCATTCTAATACTATTTGTACCATTTTAACATCAGCAATTATTTTCTGCAGCTCATGAAAATTGTATATATTCATGTTTTCAGGAAAATTTAAACTACAAAGCGGCAATTTTACTAACGACGCGGTTAATATAAAATAATTCCGTTTATACCTTACAATGATAGTCTTCAATACTCCTTTTGTACTATAAGGCAACAGCAACGAAATACTTTGAAATAATGAAGTACTAACATGAACGGCAGATATACACTCAATACATATACAAGAGATCCAAAAAAAGCTGACCCTCAGCGGGCTGTGGAATGAAAAGTCACGTCTTTACTAGACTAAAGGAATGTTTATGATGTCAGATAAACTAGTTATCTTTTTTTTTTATACGAATCTGACAGATTGTAAAAATGATTTTTAATACATTTCAAAGAGCATTCATTATTGAATCTTACTTTCGGAACGGCTTTCAAGTTGACGGAGAATGGACCTATTCGATTCCTCCTTGTTTTGTGGAATTCCGAGAGAGGTATCCCAATGAAATTATTACATACCGAACATTTTGTGCTTTGGTTAAGAATTTAGTCAGTAATTTTCGAGAAACTGGAAGTGTTGGAAGGAAAGAAGGGTGCGGTAGACCAAAGAAGATAGTACCTGCTTTAATTGAAACTGTAAGAAAACGAATTGACGAGGCTCCAAAAACACCAAATAGACATTTATGCCAGCAAGTTCTTGATTTAAGTTACAATACATGCCACAGAATATTGAGACAAGCTTTGTATCTGCATCCTTACCGATTTATTTCCGTTCAGGAGCTTTTAGAAAAGGATTATCCAAAAAGAGTTCAGTTTTGTCGTTGGTTTTTGGACAATCTCAATGATGAGCAGTTAAATTTAACCTTTTTTACCGACGAAGCATGGTTTTACCTTAATGGGTATGTTAATTCACAGAATATATGAATCTGGAGTAGCGAGAATTCACACGTTACAACTAAAGCTCCCCTTCATCCACAGAAAATAGGAGTCTGGGTTGGAATGAGTCGTCGTAGGTTAGTTGGGCCAATATTTTTCGAAGGCACGCTAAGTGCAGCAAGGTACAGGAACGAATTATTGCAATCTTGCTTAAATGAACTTCACGATGATGAGCTACGGGATGGTTTTCTGCAACAGGATGGCGCAACAGCTCATGCAGCTGCAGATACAATTAATTTTTTACGCAAATATTTTGATGACCGAATCATTAGTAGGAATACTGCAACACCCTGGCCCCCTCGCTCTGTGATATTACTGTTTTGGACTTTTTTCTATGGCCCTATTTGAAAAACACCATTTTTAAAACTCTAGTTAATGATTTAAACGAACTGAAACTTAGAATTGAAGAAAATTGTCAAGATATTAACAACTCACCTCAATTATTATGTTTTTGAAGGTATGAGAAGACGAGTTCAGAAATGTTTGGAGGAAGAAGGCAGACATTTTCAACATTTGTTGTGATCATTACGTTAGTTCAGGTTTATTCATTTCTTTTACTGTTGCTCAATAAAAGATTTCTGCTCCTAAAAATGTCGTTTCATTATTATTTAATTCCAGCTAACACAACCTAACCTGAAATTGACATTATAAACATTCCTTTAGTCTAAAAAATACGTGATTTTTCATTCCACAGCCCGCTGGGGATCAGCTTTTTTTGAATCTCTTGATACTTCGAACTTTGTGGGATTTTTTGACGTAAATCTTTGCTTACACGGTCATTCCACGCAACTATAAGTATGAGAAAATTGCACGCGCAGTGTAGCATACTTACACGCGTGTAAATTTTCTTTAATTAAAACTATATTCATATAAATAAAAATTATAATCTGTCAGAGTGACATTTGCAGTATTCGCAATCTCAAGTCGCACAGCAATTATTTCAGTTCACTAGTTGATGTTTCTGTAAAACTGTCAGTACTTACATTGTTCGGGAATCGAACCTGGCCGAGGTCGGTGAGATTTGCCTAGCGGGGAAAAATCTGAAAGTGCGCCTTCTGTCGGATAAGAAGTAAAGCCGTAGGTCCCGTGCCACTGTGATGTGTGACACGTTAAAAATCACTACTGGAGTTGGAATTATCCCAGATAGGCAAAATTCTTAGTTAGGGTGTACAATAAGCCAATGATGGCTGCAGTGCTTAGAGATGGTTGGAAAACCGCGTCCTCGATCTCGCTCTTTGAAATTCAATACAATACATTGTCCTTACTGGGATCTACCAACCAACAATGCAACTATGCATTTTCAAACATTTCTATCATTTTCGTGCCGAATACAAGACAAAACAGAAACGAATAAATTATAAATTAACATAGAAACGCTATCTCTTAATTCCAAAAGTTTCGTTTGCAACCTTAAATCGAAGACAAACAAAACAGTGGGAAGTATGCTTTAACTTAATTAATTATCCTAAGAACTACTGAAGTTTGTACCATATTGAAAATTGCCGCGGGACCAACAAATAGCATGGTTACAAACTTAAGATTCGCTTGAACAACATTTTTTATAAATGAAATTAATAAGTAAACATCTAGCTGGAAATTTATGTTTTAAAAACCTTAATCTCCTTCATGTTTTATTAAATTGTAACAAGCTTCTAACACAACACTCAAAGTTTGAACTCTTAACAGCAATAATGGAAGCCAAACATCATTTAAATAGCCTCTATGTAAAAAACGGCTGCTGAATTCTGATAACAAGTCCTGTAATTAAAGTAAACACTGCAATAAATTTTATAAAAACAAAAAGTTGCTCTGTTATTCTTTGCTGAACAATCGATTTTAATTAAGAACAACGAAAGAGTATAACCAGAAGTAAGCCAAAAATTATATTCGATATCTCATATACCGAAATAAACAGTCCCGAACCATAGGCGACAGTGGTATCAGGATACGGGGAGGTGATCTGTGGCAGGGTCATCTTTATAAAACTTATAAAATTTGTATCCTATGACACTGCTGTGACAAGGCGAAGAAATGCCGCCTAAAAATAAGCATTTCCCCTTGCCGCCTTGCAAGATACGATGCTGAATCATCTAAGGCTACGAGAAGTATACTCGAATGTTAAACCGGGGGAAAATGAAACTCCATAGTTGGGGACAACAATCATCTACGGGAGGAAAACCCCAAAATCAAACTACCTGGTCCTCCAGGTTGGGGGTTGAAGCGTCGGACCTGCACTTCGAGACTCGTAAATAAAACTTAATATTCAAAAATTTCAAACGCAAGGCCTCGGAAGTCGGACGGTCATAACAGGAAACAACACCAGCTACGAAAAAGGACATTGAATACTGGAACGTGGAATGTTCAGGGCATATCAAACAAAATGAAGGAGATAATAACAGAAACCAAAGAACTAAACATGGATCTCGTATGTATTACGGAAACAAAAAAGAAAGGACAAGGATGTGAAAAGATAGATGAATATACTCATTACTGGTCAGGTGTCCAGAAATCGGAAAGAGCAATAGCAGGAGTATCAATACTTATAAAGAATGCACATAGTAACCAGATTAAAGAGGTACAATATGTATCGGAAAGATGCTTAAAAGTATCAGAAGTAGTATAAGAAATAGCTGTGATATCTGCCTATGCTCCAACAGATGACTCTGTATATGGTGTGAAGGGGCAGTTTGTTACGGGCCAAACGAGCTTTTTCGTCGAGCCGCAACCGGATAGGTGGCAAAAGGCCTACAGCTTAGCTCAGAGGAGTAGGGGGGTTCACGGAAACCGCTTACGAGAGGAAATCTTTCTGGTTGTGTACAAGAGATGTCGAAATTAACGGGCGCCACCTTCCAAATCACAGCAGATTACAGGTTCTCGTGGAAGGCCGAGGAGCCAGCGGCTTACGGGGATCGACACACCTTTATTGTGCCTCCTCCTGTTTATAAAGCTTACAAAGTTCATGCACACTCAAATACAAAATACTCAACAATAAAAGATGTAATAAATTTCAAAACACATATAATTAAACTATTGGAAATGACACAATACAAAAATGACAGCAAATGGTGATATTATAGTTCAATACTACAAACGATTAATTGAACGTTCAAGAAAAGGAATTCTCCGCCCCTGGCGTACGGTATTTAAATTCTCCAAACAAATCTACGTGGCCAGTGGCGTCGGAATTTACAAGAATAACACAATATATAATAGCTTTTTACAACTAGTAGAAAAAGAAAATGATAATTGACGACCGAAGATCGCTTTCTGTAGCATTAAAAAAAAGGGTTCAATTCATTGAATTTTGAAAGTTAAACGCGTAAAAGGTTTTTTCACAACATAAAAACTAGTTCTTTTACCTTAGCGTTCGGTGGAAGGGGTAGAGAAAGGCAGACACGGTCTGGGGTGTTTTCTGGTCCAAAAAAAGGTAGACGATATTCGGGAAATTTCGAGACGAAATTTTTGCTGCACAACCTTCCTAGTTCGTCGCAGCAACGGCACATGTACAGGAACAACAAATGGGTTCGATAATAATCCGCCAAAGGCGATCGGTGAATTCGCAATGAATTGCCTTTCAAGGGTTAAAATTCCAGCGTGTTTTCTTAAAATCCTACACGTGTCGATACTTCTGTTCATTCCACGGTGAAAACAGCGATACGAAACTACACGCGATGGATACCCATCGAAAACATAAGCCGCCCCTGCAGTACTTGATTTATTAACGGCCCTGTAGATAGAATTGGTAGACCGGAGTCGAGCGAAGGTGGCCGACTGAATTGCATCACAAAATTACACCACATTGCGAAATATAGAGCAATAATTCTGCAAGGAAATAACACGTGCGATTTCCGAGAATTGTTTTTGATCGGCAAATCTAGCCTATAAAGGGAACTTTCAAAGGCTTTGTGAAATTGGCCTCCATAACTCAATCTTAAAAAAATAATATAGCGACTGACTTAAAAATCGCAATTAAAATAGAATTTTGATTCCTATGAAGCGGCAATTAAAATATAACTTTAATTCAGATGAAGTGGCAACTTCAAATGAACATAACAAGTTTGGTGAGATAACTATCAACGATAGCGGTGAAAGAACGATAAACATCTGAAAACAGTATGAACTAAAAATATGGAATAAATTCTTTAATCACAAAGATATTCACAGATATACGAGGGGTATTTTTTATACTGTACGGCTCGATAACGTAAGCACTTCTTTTTTTATTGTTTTTTAATGTACATACGAGTGACAAAGTAAAAATCATAGACGAGGTTGCAATAGGTGCGGGAGCGACAGAATTTGCAAGAAAATATTAGCTGTGTTATTAAACGTTTCTTTTAATAATTTGCTTATTAATAAAATCACGCTCGCTAATGTAAACAGTTTGATTCTGTGAACACACTCGGGACTGAATTAGTTCGTTATCGAGCGTCTGCTGTACTTCTAGCGCAATACACGCCGTGTTTCTTCTTGCTAATTTTGTTTTTTGATGCTTATAAATTCCAATAATATAACCCGGTTTCCGCTATAGAAAATATTTTGGTGTGCGATTCTAAATCTGAGTATGTTTTTTTCGACATTTTCACATTTCTTGCAACATTTTGAGGTTTTTTGTTTAGATATTTCTACGGCTTTTTCGATAATTTGGGTTTTTTTCACATTATTACGTTTTTTCTTAACATTTTTTCGTTATTGTTTGACATTTTTAGGGTTTTTTTCGACAATTTTATACATATATAAATTTTGCTTGGTTTTGTGAAGTTTGGCCGACTTTATTTTTTTGTCATTTTGACTTTTTTTACATTTTTTGGTTTTTTATACAATGTAGGCTTTTTTGGCATTATTACGTTTTTTGATATTTTTACGTTTTCTCTTAACATTTTTAGGGTTTTTTTTCGACATTTTTATACAAATATATATTTTGGTTTTTGCGAAGTTTGGCCGACTTTAGGCGTCGATATCTCCCGCAGGGGCGGCGTAAAAAGTAACGATTTGGTAGAAATACTCAATTAAATGAGTACTTTTAAATGGTAAAACAGAAACCGGTGGTCGTTAGGAAACATTGGACTTGGAACCCCCACTAGAATCGCGACGTAGCTATGTTTTTGTTTCGACATTTTTACATTCCTTTTGACATTTTTAGGTTTTTTGTTTAGATATTTGTACGGTTTTTCCGAAATTTTAAGTTTTTTTCGATAATTTTATCCATTTTTGCGATTTTTTTTTATTTGTGTGGTTTTATTTATTTTCATTTTTGTAGAATAGAATATAAAATAGAAAATAAATATAAAATATACAATATAAGCCAGAAAAAAATATAAAATATAAT